>BOSO01005693.1:0-52422 GCA_018403395.1 Gorsachius goisagi
TGAGGGCTCCAGAGCTGGATGCAGTACTCCAGGTGAGGTCTCACCAGAGCAGAGTAGAGGGGTAGAATCACCTCCCTCGACCTGCTGGCCACACTTCTCCTGATGCAGCCCAGAGTACGGTTGGCCTTCTGGGCTGCCAGCGCACATTACCGGCTCATGTTCAGCTTCTCATCCACCAGCACCTCCAAGTCCCTCTCGGCAGGGCTGCTCTCAATCCCTTCATCCCCCAACCTGTATTGATACTGGGGGTTTAGCACATGTTCCCTGGATGGGGTCTGTCAGCCTCACCTGAAGACTTCAGTTCTCTTTGTCTACCAACAATATTATGACTGATAACAACATACTTAAATTCTGGTCTGAAAGTAGGGCAGTGGGTTGAGTTTGGATGGCAAGATATCCCCTGCGATCTTCTGGGCTCCTGAAGATCATGCCTAGGGCACATTGTATAGACCTTGAATCAAACTTGGAAGAATGCACTGCCTGGCATTCCCCAACACTGGGAATCTCTGGTGTCCTGGTTTTGGCTGCGATAGAGTTAATTTTCTTCCTGGTAGTTGGTGTAGTGCTGTGTTTTGGATTTGGGATGAGAAGAATGTTGATAACACCCTGATGTTTTAGTTGTTGCTAAGCAGTGTTCATACCAAGTCAAGAACTTGTCAGCTTTCCCTGCTCTGCCAAGGGCACAGGAAGCTGGGAGGGGGCACAGGCAGGACAGCTGACCCCAACTGGCCAAAGGGTGATTCCAGGCCATATGACATCATGCTCAGTATATAAGCTGGGGGGAGTTGGTCAGGGGGGGGCTGTGATTGCTGCTCAGGGCTGGGCTGGGCATTGCTCAGTAGGTGGTAAGTGCATTGTGCATCACTTGTTCTGTATATTCTATTATTATTATTATTATTGATATTGATATTGATATTGATATTGATATTGTTATTATTTTGTCTTACACTGCTGTCCTATTGAACGGTCTTTATCTCAACCCTTTTTTTCTTTTTTTCCAATTCTCTTCCCCATCCTACCGAGTGATGGGTGGTGAGGGAGCGGATGTGTGGGGCTTAGTTGCTGACCAGGGTTAAACCATGACATCTGGACAGTGTTTTGAAGATGCAGGGGTCTAGATTTGGTCATAAAGTAGCGGGGATTCAGCAGTAGGCACCCTGCTAAAGACTTCATGCTGGTTCTCAAGAAAAAGGGTAGGTGCAATGCCCTGCCCCAGAACACCTACTGCATCCTTGAGATGTCATCCTGAATGATTTTTTTTTTTTAACCATTTTTAAAATATGCATTGTCTCCCTTTTCTGGTGGGTTTCTTGCGTGGGTCACGTCCCAGAAAATAGTTTCATTTTATCACTCTGAAGCGGCTTCACCATAAGCAATGTCGTGCATCCTTTTGTACTTTATAAGATTTCTAAAGATCTGTTTTCATAAATGCAGAGGAGGCAAACTAAGAGTCCCAAAAGAATAATACTAGAATGTTCTCCCAGAATTTCCCTGCGTAGTTTTTTGTTGTGGGAGTCTAAGAGGAAGCAGCATGGGTTAGCTGGGTGACAGGGCAGAGGTGAAGACTCCAGCACTGAAGGAGGGTTGGGGTGAGCTCAGGTGCTGGTCACATCCTCTCACACTGTTTGGAGACGAGAGTGTGAACATTTCCTACCAGGGGACAGGGTTTCCCTCCTTGGTGATTTTTTTTTCTGCATGTGCATGCTCCCATTGAGCCAGAAGCAGCACAGAAGCAGAATGGGTGAGCAGGAGATGTGCACCAGAGGGGACCTTGGGCAGAGGCTGACGTGGCAGCGCAAGGGCAGGTGTTTATTCCTGACAGTAGCAGCATGTAAAACCCTAATGTTAGGTAGTTCTTTTGCATCGGAAAAGAGTTATAGTCTTCCTGAGAAAACATGATTCCAGTCAGCTTACTTAAAGATTATTAGAGAGCTCTAAAATTCATGGTTGATTAAAATTTATATACAGATGTTGTTCTTAAACAGTGTTTAAGCTTTCAAAAGTGTTTGTGCACAGACCTGTCAGGATTGCAAAACCAGATGTCCAGTGAAGGCTGTGATGGTCAGGACTCCAGAAACATGGGGTATTTGTTGTTGTGGTTACTCTGAAGCACAGAAATGCCGCAGCTAATCAAATTGCTATGGATGTTGTTTTACAGAGGGGAAATTCGATCCAAACAACAAAACATTTTCATTAGGTGATTTGTTCTATTGAATCTGATCATCTCCTAAACTTAGAATGCTTGCACGCACAGCACTGATACTCAGAGGAATGAGAAACAGCATCTGCAACATTAAAAACCAAAAATACAACTTCCCCTCTCTTTCCTCCCAGGTGCTCCTCTCCTCTCCTTCTGAAGATCTTTGAGTTTTCTCTCTTGAGTTTTCCTATTGGTCAAGTATATATACTTGTCAGGTATAATTTTAATGTTAATAATGTTTAAAGTGCTTACTTATGCCTTCATTAGTTGTTGGGGTTTTTTTGTGAAAGGTATAACAGATGGTACTTCTCTCATTATCCCTGCACATAGTATTTTAATTGCTTGTGTGGATTTTGTTGAGTAATATCACATTTTATAATACCAGATATTTCCTTAAAAGTGCAATAAGTTCCTGGATCGTTTTTGGCCTGTTAAGAAACAACTTGCATTGTGAAAATCACAAACTTTTTTTTTCATGACAATTCAGTGCAGCCAGTCTTAAAGCATCAGTCTAGGTACTTTTCAAAAGCAGAGGTATTTTCCAGAATCTTGTTTTGATGACATTTTAGTATGTTTATATGAAACAGATGCTGTTCCAGCAGTGAAGTACAAACTTGGCATTCCATGCACTTTCTACAAGTAAAAAGGTTGTGAATGCCAATGCCTGTAGGTGTTGAAAAGGAGATAAGCAGCATCTGAATGGTAATGCTACTATACAGGGCATAGGACTTTCTCAAATTATGTTGACCTACATATTTGACATGACAACAATAAATGCTAAAATGTAAAGAGGTATTTATTCAGGCACCAAGAATTAAACCACAAAACTTCCTACTGCAGAATGGGCTAGATGCTAAAAGTGGGCATGTGTTCAAAAAGTGGTTAGACATGATTAAAAATTATCTCAAATAGTATTTACCAGGAGACCTTCCTTCTGGTTCAAAAATCTCTCAGCTGCAGACCTTTGACCATGGCTTAACGTGATTTAATACCACAGTTGCTGTACTCTTAGGCATGAAAAAAAGGTGGATTCAAAAACTGTCTATACGATTTAGGAATATAAATCTGTCTGCAGATGCCAGATGTGCATTACTAAACTCCTTAGGCATATTTTCAAATCTCTGCACCCCAGTTGTGCAACTATTTTGAAAGCTGTTTATTTTCTCCAAGTTGTCAAGTTGTCAAAAGTCAGTGAGATGCAAGATTTCTCAGTGTGATTTAAGGTGGTGAGGCTGGGCCTTAGGAATACATCTAACAGATTCAGAGGAGAGTTGGTCAATGTAATTTTACAGTGGCCTCTCTGCATGTTACCTCCTGGATCACCAAGTTGCTATAGATGTTTGAGAAGAAATGGGTTTTAAGGCAGGAACTGAAAGAGAAGTGGGTTGTAGCACGTCTGTATCATGCAGAGACCAGCATGGATGAGAACACAAGTATGCCTTCCATTTATTTACCTAGTTTAAATTGTAACACAACATTTAACTTGTGAAAGAATGTTTTATCTTCTTTAAATCACCAGCTAGCTGCAGTGGATGCTACAGTACCTACACTACTGTGTTGTTCTGGATTCCTCTCAGATTGATAAACACTGCTTTTAATCTCACCAGAAGCAGCGCCAAATTAGCCCTTCAGGTCTTCAGGAAACCACTGGACTAGTTACTCTAATACAGTATTTTTCCTTTTTTTTCCTTCTTGCTGGTGGACATCCTACTATTTTTCCACCGTAGGTCCAAAAGTACTCTTCCTGGTAATAGGCTCGCTTGTGCAGACTGCTTAGATACAGTTGGTGGATGAGCTATTAAAACTGTGTTTGCTAGAGAGATTACACTGATAACAGAATAATGAACGTCTGCTTGGGTAGCATTAAAGTAGTCAAACATCTGATAAAGTGCTTCCCACCAAATACTGCCAATACACTGTCATCATGTCAGGATTTTATAGTTTAAAGCTGTTCAGGCATTTTTCTTCTGAAATCAAATAAAGGCATTTTTATATAGCTTAGAACAACAGGCAATCACTGTCAAGCAAGTCTTTCCTATTGCTAAGATAAAGGTTTTTCATAGTTTGCTTGTACTGTTGCCAGCAATCTTACAACTGTTAGATCAACAGTTATTAAATTTGCAATAATATATGCCAGACTAAGACTGAAAGCAAGCAGGATTATGCCATTTTTCAATGGGAGAAGAAATATTAGGTGATCAGTTTATTATTGTTAGATCATAATTTTTCTTGAAGACCAGTAAACCAGCCAAAAAAATCGGTAATTCTTTGCAAAAAAGAATTTACTTTGTGTACTTATCAAAAAGGGGGCATGTTGGAGAGTAAAATTAACAGATTCTGAAACAAGTAGTTATAAAGGACTAAGTCAGTTTTTCCTGACAAAGAGACATCGTGATGGAAAGCTCAGAACCCAAGTCTTGCAACGTGTGTCTTGAAACTTTACCTCGCCCTTGTGCCTTGGATCTTTGCTCAGCTAAGTACCATCCCTTGATGCTGGTTTTACAGATACAAATCTGAAAAACACAGTTTGGTCCATGCAGTTTGATGTGCCCATAAATGCCATGGGATTTCTGACTTTATTTTAGGCATTACTGCCAGATACAGTGAAACAGTTTCAGATACTCCTCCAGTTTAATTTGTCCCTTTTATTAAGGATATCTTCCATTTTTGTAAAGTTTTAGACCAACTTTGAATGCTAAATAAAACTCCACATAAGGATATCTCAGAAACTAAGATAATTGCTAGTTTTTTGTTGATTTTTAGAATAGTTTACCATGCAGCTCTCAACACCAGAGAAGTCCTCATCCCAGGAGCTGAGAAACAGAGCCTCATTAGACCCAGTAAGGTGGGGACTCCAGTGTTACACGGACCAGCAATGTTCTTTAACAAGCAGCTTTGGGCTTTTAGTCTGAAGCTCCTGGCCTTTTTCAGGGCTACAGAAATTTTGCTGAGGATTAGAGACAATTGCAACACCCAACAGTTGCCAGAACCACCCACTGCCAGGAGAAGGTTTATGCTGCAATTTAAGGGTCAAGACCCAGCCAGCCGGGAGCTGATGATCACAGGCAACTTTGCATGACGGCACCCCTCCGCCTGTGAGCTCAGTCTGTCCCCCCGCTGCGAGAGCAGTGAGGGTCTCCGCATTTTGGCTGGAGCGGGCGGGTGGTCCGCTCTTGCAATGAGATGCAATTTACACCCTCTGTCGCTAGCCCATAGCTCCTACTTGTGCCACAGCCACCTCACAAACTGGGGTCAGGGGAGGGTTATGCAAGGACTTGACGTTTGCTCCAATCTTTCTAAAAAACAGACATATGGTTGAGAGTTTATAGAGGTAAAAAAGCGCAAGTGACAAGTGTCACAAGCTCTGAGATGCAGCGGCGTGGAAAACTCTCTGTGTTTACCTTTCTCTCCTACCACATCATTTATGTCCATTTGTCTTCCCTGCAGCCACTCATGGCTGAACAACAAATCAAAATTGATAATCTCTGAGGACTCTCTTTACAGATAAGGCCTGGAAACATGAAGCTGGTCTTGCTGCTGTCCTCCCTTAACATTTGGTGATGCAGCTTGATTCAGTAACAGCTGGCGCTGGCAGCTGTGCTGGCAACAGCCCTGGCTTCCTCAAAAGCTTCCTCCGTCTCAGTTGAAATGGCCACAGCCAATTCTTCGGAATTTAGGTTTGCAACCTCAGTAATCCCTGCAATTAATTCATTGCACAACGATGTTTTCTGTCACAGATTTGTTAAAATGGTATTGACTGCTGTGTGAGTCAAAGCAAGCAGAACACAGGAACAACCACAAAACCACGGATGAAATGCAAAGAATAAATTCATTTTTGTCACCTTGCCAACCGGGGGATCCCTGAAGCAACACCCAGGCAGAGACATGCAAGCAGGAACGCAGGCACCGCGGCGCTCGGGCCATGCTAGGAGGATCACTGAACTTGCTGGTTTTCCCCCTGTATTTCAGGGATTTGCACAGGCGTAGTTTACCCCCGTGCTTTGATCTTTCCCACAGCAGGGCAGGAATCTCAAGTACTTTCAGTGGGGTGCCTCTGAGTCTATCACAGGCCTATGTTATCTAAACACAGACGTTCTACTTGTCAAGCCACACACAGCTAAGCAACAGTTAATATGAAGTATGTGGTTTTATCAACACCCCAACTGCAAGTGACTTGAGTGTGTTTACAATCCTCCTCGCCAATCTTCCGTTATTTTCCCACAACTGCTACGTAACCATCTCCTCCCAAAGAGATCGAGAGGCTGTAGGTTTTTGCAAGGTTTAACTCTGGAAATCATAGAATACCAGGTTGGAAGGGACCTCAGGGATCATCTGGTCCAACCTTTCTAGGCAAGATGGTTTCGTCTCTTCACCCAGTATTCAACAGAGAAGACTATTTACCTGATTTCTTGTCAAAACGTAGTCCTTTCTGGGTTTCCCTTTCTCCTCTCACCTAGAGTACCTCGACACCTTGTCAGTCAGCTGACCGGTAGGTTAATTATTTTCCATGCTGGTTAATTATTTTCCATGCTTAGTCCAAAGCGCCTTAGCTGTTTGTATTGACACAGAAATAAATGATAAAATTGAGGGTGTTTAATGAATATTTATACATAGAAAAGTAACCGTTAGTGAGTAGTTACTGAACGAATAACTCAGAAGTTAGCTCCAGCTGCAGAATATCCTTTCTTTCTGTGGAAAAAAAGATACATTTTTGTCTCAGACGTAGTTATACATGATTTCCATTGATTCATCAGTACACAGTGTGCGCTATACAAACTTTTGGGTGGATGACTTACACAGGACAAGAAAGGAGATCTCTATTTGACTTAAAATTAATCAGAAAATATCTTTCTACATATAAAAACATGAAAATGAAAAATTAAGTTTAATTCTTTGTAAAAAAACACCTGAAAGCTTTTCATTTTCTCTGATTTTTTTTTTTGGGGGGGGGGGGGGGGAGGCATTTTCACTCCTGCCAGTATGACTGGAAAAAGAAAGAAAATGAAGATTTTAAATTAAAACCATGTGCTTGCCGTATCATTTCATTTTTAGGGAAAAAAAAAAGTTAGGTTGTTACTCCCTCTTGTTGTGCTAGTTATTAAAACCCAATTTGGCTATGTCAGTTTTCATGAGTGTTTTAAAAATATCAATCAGTGTTCAATTTACACTTTTTAATAGTGCAAATGTCAAAACCCCTGAACGTACAGTAAGCTGGCTGCTCAGCTGGACAGTTATTTAAAATGCCGCAGTAATGCAATAAAGGAGACTTACTGTACGCTGAAGAGCTTGATTCTCTCAGCTTCTGTCACCTCTTTCTTTTCTTTGTGATCAAGTGAAATACGAGTGTGGAAATTCTCACGACTGCACCTATGGAGCCTCATGAGATGACAACAGGCACACGCAGGCAGCTCTGCAGTAGCCTTCAATGTGCTGTGAGCTGCAGTAGCACCACAGACCAGCAGTTTTGTAAATGCCGTATCTTTACCATTATTTTTAAAGGAAAATTGTAGCAGCAGCTTGACTGCGCAACTCAGCTGAAATAGAAAACAGAGCAACAACACTTTGAAAGGGATCAAAATCACTTCCAAAGGAAATTTTCTTTTCATCGTAGCTGTTTTTCAGAAAATACGGATTTTGTCTGAAACTGTGCAAGAGCCACTCTTTTCTGAGTACACTGACAGTTAAAATGAATCTACCGTAGCTGCCTCAAACCCTAGGAAATCAAAACCATCATCACGTTAGAACTGAAAGAGTACATCTAATGTCAATATAAATAACTACACATATTACAACAACAAATAACAGAAAATTAGGTACTTTAGCAATTTGAAGCTTAAGATGATTTTGCAAGCCTTGACGCTACTGAATGCTTCCACGTGTCTTCAGAGAAGCAGGGCGGCATGTTCCGTGGAGCCAGCAGGCGTGCGGTAGGCTCACACTCCCTGCAGTAACAGCCATACCTACAACAGGCGGCCCGAACCGCCTTTCCCCACTGGCAGATAGGGTGGGTAAAAACGCTAACAGCGCACCTCTCCCTTGCCAAACAGCTGGGTTGAGTTCAGTGAGAATCAGTGGGAGGCGATAGCATAGAGCAAGATGGTGCCTGTCCAAACACAAGACCCAGAAGGATGAGTTTCACCCCAACGCCGCTGCACCGTCTGAGCACGGCCTGGCCTGGTGGCAGTTAGCCCAAAGCCACACCAGATGAGGAGAAATGTCCCCTGGAAGGGCACTGAAGCTGTGTGGTGGGTTGACACCTGGGACGCCAGGTGCCCACCAAAGTTGCTCTATCATTCCCCTCCTCAGCTGGACAGGGGAGAGAAAAAATACATCAAAAAGCTGGTGGGTCAAGATAAGGACAGGGAGAGATCATTTGCCAGTTACTGTCACAGGCAAAACAGACTCAACTTGATGAAATTAGTTTAATTTATTACCAATCAAATCAGAGTAGGAGAGGATAAAAGAAACCCTGAATCTTAAAACACCTTCTGCCCACCCCTCCCTTCTTCCTGGCCTCAACTTCATTCCTGATTTTTCTATCTCCTCCCACCTCAGCAGTGCAGGGGAATGGGGTCAGTCCATCACATGCTGTCTCTGCCATTTCTTCCTCCTCAGGGGAGGACTCCTTACATTCTGCCCCTGCTCCAGCCTGGGGTGCCTCCCACAGCAGACAGTCCTCCATGAACTGCTCCAGTGTGGGTCCTTCCCACAGGCTACAGTTTTTCATGAAGTGCTCCAGTATGGGTCCATCGTTTCCACAGGGTGCAGGTCCTTCAGCAACAGACTGCTCCAGCATAGATCCCCTATGGGATCACAAGTTCTACCAGCAAACCTGCTCCAGCCTGGGCTCCTCTCCACATGGGTCCACAGGTCTTGCCAGGAGCCTGCTCCAGCGCAGTCTTCCCATGGGGTCACAGCCTCCTTCCTTTGGGCATCCACCCGCTCCGGTGTGGGGTCCTCCATGGGCTACAGGTGGGTATCTGCTCTGCCGTGGGCCTCCATGGGCTGCAGGGGGATAGCCAGCCTCACCATAGTTTTCACCACAGGCTGCAGGGGAATCTCTGCTCCGGCGCCTGGAGCACCTCCTGCCCCTCCTGCTGCACTGACCCTGGTGGCTGCAGGGCTGTTTTCTCTCACATCTTCTCACTTCTCTCTCCGGCTACTGTCCTGCAGCAGGTTTTTTTCCCTTCTTAAATATGTTATCCCAGAGGCCCCTGTCACTGATGAGCTCGGCTTCGGCCAGCGGCAGACACAGGGAAAACTTGCAGCTTCTCACAGACTCCATCCCTGTAGCCTCCCCACTACCAAAACCTTGCCATGCAAACCCAACGCAAGCTGCCCGCTGAGCTCCCGCCCCGGGTGTGCGGGTACCCGGCCAGCCTGATGCCTCGCGTCGGGTTTTGCGTGGGCGCGGGGGGACAGAGGGGAGGGCAAAGCCTCCCCGGGAAGGGGCGCCTGCAGCCCGCGGGGGCACCGGCGGCCGGCGGGCAGGGCTAGGGTTGCAAAGCGGCAGCGGGCGCTGGGTGCGCGCCGGCGGCGGCGCCGGGGCCGGCACCCCCCGCCCCCGCGCACACCTGTGCGGCCGCCGGGCGGCTTCGGGGAAGGCCGCGCCACCGCCCCCGCCCGCTTCCCGCGGCGGGGGTCGGGCAGCGGAAACTTTCTCCGCCGCGCTCCCTCGTAAACACGGCCCGGCGCCCTCCCCCGGCCGCTATTTTGGAGCTGTCATGATGTCACGGCGAGCTGCCGCCGCACCTCCGCCGGCCCCGCCGCTGCCCGCTCTCACCTGCAGGGACGGGGCGGGACGCGGGGGGCGGCCGAGCGGGGCGGGCAGCGAGGGGGGGCGGGAGGGGGACAGCCCGCTTCCTCCTCCGCGCCGCGGCGGTGCCGGTGGGGGAACGGGGCCGCCGGCGGCCGCGCTCCCGGGCGGGGCGGGGCGGGGCCGGGGCTGGGCCGAGCTGCCACGCTATTAATAGCCGCGGCGGGCAGAGGGCAGAGCTGTGGGGACCATGCAGGGCAACGGGCGGCAGGCGGCGGCGGGGAAGGGCCGCGAGGACCACGACGACCACCTCGGCGGGGCCGGGGAGGCTGACGGCGGGCTGCAGCCTGCGGCCATGCCCATGCTGCCGGCTATGGAGGTGGCCGAGGAGCCGGAGAAAGCTCCGGGCGGCAGGAGCAAGGACCCCAACACCTACAAAGTGCTCTCCCTGGTAAGGGCCGCGGGGTGGGCGGGGGGGCGGGCTCCTCCGGCGGGTGCGTGAGGCGGCGGCGCGGCTGAGGGCAGGTGTTGCGCCCCGCGGGGCTGAGGCGGGACGAGCCTCTCTCCCCGGCCTCTCGGGGACGGGGCCTTCCGAGCCCCCTGGGGCGCCTGTCCCGCCGGTCTGGAGCGGCGTCGGGAGAGGGGAAACCGGCAGCGGCTCCTCGGGATGCCTGGGGCCGGCTCCCCCCTTCCCGCCTCGGGAGCTCGCTTCGGGCCGGAGCCTGGCCCTTGTGCCTGCGTTACTGCTCCTATATAGGCAGCCACCTGCCTGCAAGGGGGGGGGGGTGTTTCCTCATTTTTCAGTTGATTTGTTTTACTCTGTTGACAGCGCTCAGGGTTGAATGGTCTCCATTCTGTGGTGGCGTTAATGGTTCTCCCGCCGTCTGTCATGTGGTGTTAGCTCTTTGGTGTAGGGGATGCACCGGGGAAGACAAAAACAGGTCAAACCAGGAAAATATGGCTGGAAAAGATAAAAAGAGTTCAAGAGCTGCAAGGATGGAGGAAGTATAAAAACTTGGTTTTCACTGAAGTGCTGTAGACTGAAAGTTTGTCTCCAAGTGCTGCTTGGAGCTGCTTCCAGCCCTGGTTCGGAGGCCCCAGGGGCCACAGCCATTGTTAGCAGGTAGGTCACTTTCCAGTTTTAGCCCTGCTGCTGTATTGTAATTATCCTTCCTGTAGAGATGTGAAAATAAGACCTTCCAGACTGCCTGGAATGATCATTATGAGGCTAAAATCGTTATCAGGGTTGAAAGAACTGCGGCATTCTTGGAAGGAAGCTTCAGTGGAACTGCAGCAGACTTTATTACATACGTATATCTCTCCACAAGTAGTCCTCTTCTAAGGCATTAAAGCATAAGGATCGAGATGCCTTTCCGAATTTACCTATAGCTTTGTAATCTGGTTACTGTTTCAAATGAACTGTCTACCATATTGTAGCGACTACATGTTGGTTGTTCTCTCTGACATAATGGGTGGTGGGTTGCATTTGCAAGTTTGTCAGAACATTATAAGAAAAATATCAAAGTTCATTTAAGGGTCTATGGTAGTTTCCATGCCAAAGTCTTTTTGGCAACTATTCTGATGAGAAGTCCTCTTAAATAAAGGTAGTGGTTTGTAGCTTGTTTCATTACTTTGTTGCCTTCTGCGGAGGTTGTGTGGTAAAAGCAATTGCAGTTGAATGCTGAAAACAGCTCTGCTTTTTTCAGGCTTAGAAATAGGTAGTAAGAGTGGAAAATAATCATGAACTATTCAAAACCTAACGTTGTTGCTCTGAGTTTTTTAGGCTCCAATACCACACAATGATTAGAGATACATAGCTACTTAAAGACTGGAGTTGAGCACAAGTTAAAATGCTTGCAGGTACTTATTCTTCTGAATTAAGTCCTTCTATTCCAAACAATGGCTGTTGCCTGAGAATTGGCAAAAGGTTCATCCTGTGCTGACTGAAGTGTCCAAGTGAAATACATGTCATTTATACAGAAATAATTTAAAACTTCTAAATATAAGTGACCATGCAGTGTTGTTCTGGGCTGTTGCAGATACTGAGGCAATTTAAAATATTCAGAGAGAACTTGAAAAACTTTCAGAATCATAGAATCATTTGGTTGGAAAAGACTTTTAAGATCATTCAGTTCAGTTGTACCTGTCCACTACTAAACCGTGTCCCTAAGCACCTCCTCTACCTGTCTTTTAAATACTTCCAGGGATGGGGACTCCACCACTTCTCTGGGCAGCCCCTTCCAGTGCCTGATAACCCTTTCGGTGAAGAAATTTTTCCTAATATCCAATCTAAACCTCCCCTAGCACAACTGGAGGTCACTTCCTCTCATCCTATCGCATCTTACTTGGGAGCAGAGACCAACACCCACCTTGCTACACCCTCCTTTCAGGCAGTTGTAGAGAGTGATAAGGTCTCCCCTTAGCCTCTTCCAGACTAAACAACCCCAGTTCCCTCAACTGCTCCTCATCAGACTTGTGCTCCAGACCCCTCACCAGCTTTCTTGCCCTTCTCTGGACATGCTGCAGCACCTCAATGTCTTTCTTGTAATGAGGGGCCCAAAACTGAACACAGTATTCGAGGTGTGGCCTCACCAGTGCCAAGTACAGGGGAAGGATGACTTCCCTGCTCCTGCAGGCCACACTATTCCTGATACAAGCCAGGATGCTGTTGGGCCTCTTGGCCCCTTGAATACAAGCACACTGCTGGCTTGTATTCAGCTGGCTGTCAACCAATACCCCTAGGTCCCCCTCTGCCAAGCAGCTTTCCAGCCACTCTTCCCCAAGTCTGTAGCGTTGTATGGGGTGGTTGTGACCCAAGTGCAGAACCTGGTACTGAGCCTTGTTGAACTTTGTACAATTGGCTACAGCCCAATTTAGCTTGTCCAGATCCCTCTGCAGAGCCTTCCTACCCTCAAGCAGATTGATACTCCCACCCAATTTGGTGTCATCTGCAAACTTGCTGAGGGTGCGCTCACCCCTTGTCCAAGTTATTGATAAAGATGTTAAACAGAACTAGCCCCAGTACTGTGCCCTGGAGGAGACCACTTGTGATTGGCCTCCAACTGGATTTAACTCCATTCACTACCACTCTTGGCACCTGACTATCCAGCCACTTTTTTACCCAGCAAAGAGTATGCCTGTCCAGGCCATCAGCAGCCAGTTTCTCAAGCAGAATGCTGTGGGAAACAGTGTCAGAGGCTTTACTAAAGTCCAGGTTCACTGCATCCATGGCCTTTCCCTTGTCTACTAAGTGGGTCACCTTGTCATGGAAGGAGCTCAGGTTAGTCAAGCAGGACCTGCTTTTCATAAACCCATGCTGACTGGGCCTGATCTTATGGTTGTCCTGAATGTGCTGTGTGATGGCACTCAAGATGATCTGCTCCATGACCTTTCCTGGCACCAGCGTCAGACTGACAGGCCTATAGTTCCCTGGATCCTCCCTCTGGCCCTTCTTGTAAATGAGTGTTACATTTGCCAACCTCCAGTCAAGTGGAACTTCCTCAGTCATCCAGGACTGCTGGCAGATGATGGAAAGGGGCTTGATGAGCACCTCTACCGACTCCCTCAATACTCTTGGGTGGATTTCATCCGTCTTCATGGACTTGTGTATGTCTAATTGGGCAAGCAGGTTTAGCCATTTCCTGTTGGATTATGGGAGGTTTGTTCTGCTCCCCATCCCTGCCTTCTGGCTTAGGGGACTGGGTACTCAGAAAACAGCTGACTTTACTATCAAAGACTGAAGCAAAGATGGCATCAAGTACCTCATTCTTATCCTCATCCTTTGTCACTACGGTTCCCCCTGCATCCAGGGGGATGGAGATTGTCTTTGGCTCTCCTTTTGTTGTTAATAATATTTATAGAAGCATTTTTATCTTTCACAGAATTGGCTAAGTTCTAGTTGGGCTTTAGCCCTTCCAATTTTCTCTCTGCGTGACCTCACGACATCTTGAGATGCCTGCCCCTTCTTCCAAAGGTCACAGACTTTCCTCTGTTTTCTGAGATCCAGCCAAAGCTCTCTGTTCAGCCAGGCCAGTTTTCTTCCCCTCTGGCTTGTCTTCTGGCACATGGGGATGGGCTGCTCTTGTGCCTCCAGGATTTCCTTCTTGAAGAGCGAATACTGCAGGTGATACTGGATTGAGTGAAACAAGAATATATATAACTGAAATATGTTAGAAAGTGGAGAACTGGAGTTGGAAATGCAAGTCTGTTCTTTATCAGAAGCCAATGCATTTATAATGCATTGATGATATCATCCTGATGCAAGAAAGAAGTGACTAGACTTACCTGCTTGGTGTTTTGGGTTGGGGAATGTGGAGCTATAAAGGTGACTAGATATAGGTAAACTCCCTTTGCCTACATTTACCCTAGTGGTATGCACTGTTGCTTCCTTTATTTGGGTAGATAAAAAAAAAAAATCTGGTTTCAGGTAAGTTTACGTTGAATTTTTTGTAAAAGCTGATGAGTGCATTTCTGGTGATTGGAGAATACTTGAATCACATTTTTTTTTTTTTTCCATTTTTCTGGAAAGCACAGACTTGCTTGCTTTCCCCTCTTCGTATCCATGTGCTGCCACCCGTAGATGTCTGTACAATTTGTGAACACAACCTTGATGGTCCTAGCTGCTGCCCACGAGCCAGCCTTAGCCAATTACAGAGAGGAAATGCAGGGTTCCCATATAGAAAAGGTGGTACCACGTGGACTCTACCCAGGGGTTTTGCTGTTGCCCCAGAAGCCCCTGTGTTACACGGTACTTAGCTGTTAACTGAATGTGCGTTGGTTGAGGGGCATGTGGGTAGATAAGGAAGTGGTACAGAGTCACCTCCACTTCTAGCAGTGCTTGTCGTGGCAGGCATAACTTTAAGTTCAACTGTAGGTTTTCATACCACGCAGGTTGCTCTTCTGTTGCTGCTGCGCAGGGAAGATTCTGCAAATGGTGGGACAGGCCCACAGGGATTTACTAACCCCTGTGGTGCTTCTCTGGAGCAATGGAATGAAAGCATCCAAGCTTTGAGTTATCGTGAGAGATGGTGATCCTTTTATCCATTTATGTAATTTCTGTGTACATCTCTTCATTTAGTGTCTTGCCAATTTTCTGAGCTCATACCTTGGTCCCTCAAAGCCCAAGTGCTGCCTGCCTCTTTGTAGTTTCTCCAGGCTCACCCGCTGCCATGGTGTGACTGAGCAGCGTGCTGCTGCCCAAGAGCAGCGCAGCTCTTGCTTAGGTTTGAGGTTTTCTATTCCAGCTCTTCCAGCTTGCCAGTGACTCTCAGGCATGATTACTCATTCCGTTAAAACAAAATTTTCCATGCATTTATAACAGCTGAAACATTGTCTATTTTGTTACTTTTTTCCTCAGTGTTTCTTTTTGACAGTTTCAGGCTTTCTTTGTCAGAACTGGAAAACTCATTTAAACTGACACTTTTGTTAGGAAATTTATTAAGGAGTTTTTGCAACTTGTGAATTCCTGGTTAGAAAAAAAATTATCAAAAAATTCCAGCTCAGGTCCAGACTGAGACACTGAAAGTGTGTTAGTCTCCTCTAAAGAATAACTCAAGCATTTCAGAACGTATAAAGATAAATTGTGATGTGTTAAAAAATGCTGTGGGAATACACTTAAATATTTTGTAAGTCTGGGATTATTGTTTCCTTGTACTTTTTTCATTAAGGCAGTCCAGTCTTAAGACTAGTGTCTTATGCGTGTGCCAAACACTAAACAGTCTTCTGAAATTTTTATTTTTTAAATTGCCTTCTGTAATTCACTGAGAGGGTATCTAGAACTTGTATAATACCTGTAAATTAAAACAGTTCTCCTTAACAAATTAAGATATTATGTAACTCTTGGTGTGTATTCCCAGAAAGCTGCTCTTGTGTTTTACGGCTGGTTGCAGGTGCACCGAGAAGCAATCCAGGATATGTGGTTGCGCTGTTGGAGGTTTGGTTACTTCTTCTTTTGATTGGTTAGTGAACTCTTTATTGGCCTGAGGATCAGACTAAAGCAGTGGGTGGGACAAGACCTTGTAATCATCTGCAAACTGAAGCCAGTGAAGGATACCGTGGTAAAGGTGGCATCCTTGGGAGCCTCTGCACTGATCTCTGTTTTCTTTTTAACTAACGGTGAAAGTGAAGTGTGCTGTGCTGTATCCAGGGACTGGTAAACCAAGAGACGTATTTTCTTTCCCTATATGCAACACTTGTTAGATACCACCTGGAATACTGTGTCCATGGTCCCTCCAGTACAGGAAAGATCAATTCAACTGGAGTGAGTTCAGCAGAGTGCCACCAAGGTGGCCTAGGGTTGGAGGTCTTCTATGAGGAGAGGCTGAGGGACCTGGGCTTGTGCAGCCTGGGGAAGAGATGGCTTAGGTAAGGAACACCTAACAGCAGCCTTCCCATACTTCCAAGGACATCATCAAGAAGAAGGAACCAGGCTCTGTACTGATGTGTGCCATGGGAGGATGAGACTATGGCCATAAATTGAAACAGGAGAGGTTCTTGCTGGTTATAAGGGGGAAGGATATTTAGGTGTTGGAACAGGTTGCACAGAGAGATTGTGTTGTCTCCACCCTTGGAAGTGTTCAAGACTCAACAGCATAAAGCCCTGGGCAGCCTGGTCTGAATTCAGTTTTGACCCAACTTTGGGCGGGAGATTGGACTAGAAACCTCTTGAGGTCCCTTCTAGCTTTGTGATTCTATTAATCTCTTTCCAGTTGTCCGTTGGTTTCTGTATTAAGTTTAGTGTGTAAGATCTGAATTGTAAACCCCCCATAAATGATAAATAAGTGAGACTCTCTCGGCCCAATTATTATCTGCCATTGCTGCATCAGGAGAGTGTCTAGGTACAGAAGTTACCTGTTATATGTTGGCCATCAAGATATTTTATGTAAGAGTTCTGAAAGTTTTTCACCACTTACTTCCAAAATAACCCATAGTTGCTGACTTTCTGCTCATATAGGGAAAGAGGTGTGTGCTGTGTCAGGATTTTGGAGACAGCTGTAGGTTTGCTTGGTTTTTTTGTCTGGTTTATTTTTAATCCCCCCCCACCCCGAGATGAAGGTGTGGAAACAACCTTTTCTTATGTAGGTATCTAAAAGATTGCATGCTTGTTTGGTTGTTCTAATGCTGATGATTTTCCTCCTAAATATGTTTGAGGATGCCCAAACTTTTATATAGGCTTTTCCTTTTTTTTGGAATAATGCATGCCTATATTCTTTCTCCAGAAAAGATGCAAAATACGTATTTAATATACTTGTCAACTTAATCTTATTTTCTTTTCTATGTCTGCTGTTGGAGAAGGAAGGATGGGGAGCAGTTAGTGGGAGAGGAGGTGGGAAATGACTTGGAGTTGTTGAGAAGCAGTGTGTTGGCCCAGACCCTTCAAAAGCTTGTTCTATTCCCGGGTTCGGGCTCCTGAGAGGGCTGTGATCACTGGGTGAACTCTTCTGTCTTCTGCCATTGCTGCTGCGTTACTGCAAGGTGGTCTTGATTCCCAGGGGAAGGACTGCATAGAAAGCTTGTTCCAAAATCAGTTTTTCTGTTTGTGTGCTCATCATACAGGCCTGGCAATTAACATAACTCATGTGAGGAGAGGAAAGACAATGACAGGAAAGTGTTTGTGCCCAAGCCTTGTGATTTGGAGCATGGTTATTGACTTCAGCCAGCTTTGGTGTGGGTATTTTTGTGGGTATCAGTCAATTTTTAAGCACTGGATTCAAGGGCACTGCACTTTGTGCCTGCATTTGGGAGAACTGGGCACCACGTTCACTCTTTCCTCTAATCTTTTTTTGGCCCTCAGAAAATCATTCCACTTCAGCCTTTTTTGGTACTGTTTTGCTTTATGTGCCTTGCCTTTTTTTCTTTTATTCAGTAAGGAAAATTAGTCCTTGCAGAAATTACTTGCTCCTGTGAGAGTGCTAGATTGAGCTTAGATGGGACTTTTGTGTTCCAAGAAACTCCACACAGCTTAACAGTTAATATTAAAGTGTCTGACTTGAGAGATTTACTTTTTTTTAGCATCAAACATCCTTTGGTGAGATGTGAAGTAAAAAATTACAGTGACATGTTGGCCATAGTTTAAGTAGACTTGGAAGTGCTTTTGGTTCAGAAATATTAAAGCAGTTCATGGCCAATCTCCAATATTTTAATGTTTTATAGGAAACTCTATTCCAATGTTTGGAAACAAGGGTGTTTTACAGTAAGTGTCTTGCATGTCTTCCGTGACCGTTACAGCTCTGCAGCTCCAATGGTGGCTTGTTTTGAATTCTGAAGACACAGTAAAAACTGGTGTTTGACAAAAGATTTTTTTTTACTGTAATTGCTGTTGATATTGCTTAAATGCATCTAATTACAATACAATTATAATTATAAATATGTACAATAATTGTTATCCGATTTAATCCATCAAAAGACAGTTTGGATTTTGGTGGATTTTAAGATGATTGTAACTTGTAATGTTTCTCTACAGTCAACTCACTTTTCAAGGAAGACTGCAAATAATTCTCATTATACACAGGGAGCTGTAAACCCACAATTTCTTTACTCTTCAAGGGGGTGCCATCATGCTGGGTATGGAAGACAAGGATCATAATCTTGTTCTCATACAAAAAAAAGATGAGAAATGTTTAGCCATTTTTAACTGTGGAAACCCTTCAGAGTTACTTGTATTCTTTCTTTACTTGCACTTTACTTCACAGAGCTAGTCAGCATATCCTATCCTAGGTGACAGAAGCTGATATGAAATAAAAAATATTTTCAAAAAAAAATATTTGCAGGAATTGAGGCTTTGTCTATACTTAAAAAAACAAAACAAAAAACCCCCCAAAAAACCAACAAAAAAAACCTCAACCAAAAAAAAACCCCCAAATCTCACCAAAGTGAAAAAATTCCACTTACATAAGTCTTCACCAAGGGAGAGTAGGGACTGCCTTTGCTTATGATTGTACTTAGAACTCATTTTAAATTTTATTGCCAAACTAGGTTGACATTAGGTGTGGCTGCACCACAATCAAAGGTGTGATTGCAACTTTGCTAAGCATGCTTCAGCTCACTTTAAGCTGGTAGTTTAGGTACTGCTTTCAACATAGGCAAAACAGTGTGGAGTGAAGGGCAGGCTGCAGGGTGCTCTCTTATGTAGCTGAGCTGGAGGATTTAATCGATCTGGGAGCCATTGGTTACCCCTCAGTGTGCAATGTGCGGATGCTTCTGGTTTCGGGACTCCAGCTGGAGTGCAAAGCTTGGTACCTGCTGATGCGCACCCGTCTCACTTGTGTGCTTCTGTAAACACCGCTGGCTGGTTGCCTGCCTGAAAACATCCACCACGTTGTTCCTAGGAATTTGAGTGTAGGCTATCTGCTGACGGATTAGGCTGTAGCATGCTAGGATTAGGCTGTAGCATGCTAGGATCAGCCATTTGGTCTGTTCAAGCAAAACAAATGAGTGATTTGGGCTGTGATTAGTGTCATGTGTGCTCAGACTTCCTGCTCGAGCATTCAGAGCTCTGACTCAATCCATGCCTTAGGGTTTTCGTTACCTTTCTTTAATTTTGCGGTAATAGCCTTTGTCTACCTGTCAGGCTCTAGATGAGGGCAGGTCATGATGAAAGAGAAGGTAAACCTGCATCCAGATGTGACAACAAGGCAGACGTGGACAATCGCCTCACTGACAAGGGACATTCTCGCCATACCTGAGCTAGGTGAGCAAAACAGGTCTGGGGATGCTAACCAGATTCAGACAATAGTCTAGAATGCCGAAGGATTATACAGTGATGAGGCCAATCCAAAGTCAAGGCAGGAAGTCAAGTCTATGAGCGTGAGTTGGGTTCTGGATCAATAGGGTACTTGACCAGAATGGACATGACTGCAGTGTGGCTATAACACAGCTCAGGCAGGGGACAGAGGCAAGAAATGGCTATAAGCAGCTGCCAAAACAAGGATGGGGGAGGCTGCCAAGGCATCTTACAGCTTTTTGTTGATGAGCAGTCTTCAAGGCTGGTTGAGGTTTCTCAAACAGTGTTCTCAACGGCTGAAACACTATCAGAGAACTGGCCCCAAGCACAGGCAGCCAAACTCGTGGGAGGAGGGAGTGTGGTCTTGGTCTGAACGTCAACTCCATGGATTTCTGCAAGACTCTCAGATACTGAAATAATAAGGAACACATTAATAGTTTAAATTGATAGACTTTCTGTGGAGATAATTATTAACCTGAATTTAGAACAACTTAGTTACTGTGCTAAAACTGTTAGATTTCAGGCAAGGGCAAAGATATAAAAATTATGTAATGCTTCCTTCCAACTCCTGCTTTTCAAAATTTTTCCTTGGCATTCTTTCACTAACATCAGTGGAATTACACAAGGAGTGTGTTGTTCTGATTTGACTCGCTATGGAAGCTATGTTTCTGTTGCGTTCAGCTGAAAGGAGTAGAGCAAATTAAAAGCTGTGAAAACATGCAAAGTTTGAAAAGTTTCTCACTTTGGAGTCGGTATTAGAAATTAATATATTGGCAAATGTCACTGTGCCCATAGGCTCTGGACAGTGGGATACATTATTGTTTTAAGGAATGTTCTGTCTGACAGAATTTAGCATTGCAGTAGTATCCTGTTTGAATGAAATAGTACTATATACGATTTTCAGAGAAGCTATAATGATCAATATTGGAATGGTATTTTGAAGATAGGATAGGAAATATGTCAAAATAAGATTAAAAAAAAATCTTTCTGTGCTGAAAAGCAAAAGATACTTTCCTTTTTTGCACAGGTGTTGCACAGGTCAGCTGTATAAAATGTTTCTTTTAAGGGTACTTGTAAGATAGTGGATTTTATTGTAAATGGAATGTGGTGGAGGGCAAAGGAAAGTACAGGTAAGGGCTTTGGGCAAATAGGCTATTGTTTAACTGTTCAACACTGAGTAAGTTAGCTAAGGAGAAAAGGGAAGTAATGAGAAAAGATGAAATATTTGCATTACTGGAGAAACTCAGGTAAGCATGAACCTTGTCCTGTTGTGTAATGGCATATAGGCAAATCAACTTGTATAAATGCCTCTTAATATGTGCTAGCATTTGGGTACAAGTTTGCATTTAAGGCTTTTTGTTTGTTTATTGTTCATAGAATATTAGAAAGTATAATGTTTTTATAGCTGCTTACACAAAAGTCAATGATCAAACCCAGCCATTTATCTTCCATTGTGCTTTTTATCTCTGGCATGATCGAGTGGGCCAGTTCTTGAGTCTTCTCTGGCTGAAATGTGCGTTCATGATGTGAAGCATCAAAATTTGAAAGTATGCCTTCTGTGTTTTGAGGGGCTATATTCAAAGGGTGCAGAGGTAAATGATGGCCCCTTTGTCAGCCCTGGCCTTCATCTTGGGAAGATGGCTGAAGGAGTTGGGACTGAAGGTGTGCCTGTAATTGGTATCAGTGTGCTTAGTGAAGACTCATAGTGAATAGCTTTGAAACCTGGTATGTCCTGTCTTCTTCCTGTACCATGGATCTGCAATTTTTGACACTCCTTATGTTCTTACACTGTTCTACAGGATTTCCTCACTTGCTCCTTAAGGTCCCTGTGTCTTCCTGCTCAGCCTAATGTTGCTGTCACGATAGCAACAGCATCTGCTGCGGAAGAACAGGGTTGAATATGAGTTTACTTGATGTATTCAGTAGTATTGTCAGTACCCAGTAGAAACAGCCCCCTTTTTATACTATTCATGTTACAACTCTCATGACACTACTGTAAAATGGAATAGCTTTAGCTTTATTCTTGAAAAGGGATTTTTGGAATAGGAAGAGCATGAAGATGGCTCAAGGCCATGTTTTCTTCCCTAGTTTTGTTTTTTGTCAAGTGCAGCTTGTTTGGACAACAGTTTTGAGTTGGCATAATACTGACAGATTCTTCTCCTTCTATGTAACCAGGCATTCATATGTGGTTGCCACTAAAGCAGATGGCATACGGTGGTCTTTTTTCTGTGTTCATAGTCTGCTGCACTAAATAAAAGAATTGTCTTTCAAAGTACAATATTTACTTTTTCCTCATAAATCAAGATCAGTTTTCAGTCCTGTTTATCCTTATGTTTTTACAAAAACTTACCTGCTGATGAAATAGCAGAGTCGGCAGCTCGTTCTCTTCTGGGAATTTAACTAGAAGTCGATTGCTATCTCTTTTCTGGGAATTTAAGTAGAAGTGTTATTTCCTCTTCAGTTTGGTTAGCGTATAGTTGCACTTTAGCTTCTCTCTAAATTCTCCTATGTTGTAAAATGCATTGAAAACTAAAACAGCCAGGGGTGAAGCGTGTGTGCCTTAATAACAGCTCATGTGGTAATGCCTTTCAGGAGTGTATGTACCTATACAGTTGGACAAGCAAACAGATAAGAACAATATTTTAGATCCTAGCTGGCAGATGCTAACTCTGTTCTTTGTCTCTTTCCTGTTAAAAAACAGATGCTTGAATAGTTTTGGAAGGTAATATAGAGACCTATAGTATGATAATGTTTTCTGCTGATAATTCCCTGCTGAATGAACAGTTACCACTCTTTGGTAAGCTCTGTGAAGGCTTTTTGTAATATCTTGCAGTGGTTCGAGTTACCTTTAAAACATTTCTGTCCTTTGAACGACCTTAGGTTGCAGTAGTATGTAATAACAGTCTTGAGAACATTCAGTAGAAACAGTGAGAGTAGACCTTTTGTGTGCTGGTTTGAGAAGAAAAATGGTAATCCCTGTAGATTTTTAGGATAAATCTTCTTATTAGGTCTGAAAAGGTTTTGGGTGTAAGCTCCAGCTTTTCCATCCACTGACTTCAGGATAATTCAGTCACCTTCAGTGTTTCAGGACAACCAGGACCTGAAAGCCTTAGCGGCTCTCCTCCTCCTGCTGGGCTCTAGGTGTGGAATGTGGATCAACAGAAGTACGTCTTTGAAGAGCATAAAAAATATTTACAAATGTGGAAATAAGAGATGACTGGTGCAAGAAGGAGGTGGAGCACTTGTTTCAGTGCTGATAACTTCTGTTGGGTTTAGGTGATTCATTTAGCTATGTAGCTGGGCTGGTGTGGGTGAAGTACCTACCTGCTTTCAGTTTTGTAAACTTAAGTATCCCCTGCTTTTGAATAAAACTGAGCTATTGGCGGGGGGGGTTATCCCTGTTTAAAAATAACTTTTACAAACATGAGTAAGTGTTCCACTGCCCCTGGCGAGTGTAGATATGTTTATTTTCTCTGTAGAGTGTGCTTTCTTCATTTTTAACAATGCCCTTTTAAAGACAGGAAGTGACTCTGTTCTTGCTTGAAATTCATTATTTATTACTGTGTTCTTTACACTTTTGCAGATGAAATTCTTTCTCAAATATATTTGAGTGTTAAGGTCCAGGTCGTTAGTCATCTATTCTAGGCGCACAAAACAGTGAAGACATACTATGCCCTTCATGGATCCCAGTGGTTTTGGAAAATTCCATGACTTTTTGTAACACTGGCATTGCAGACCCAGTCTAGATGTTCTCCCTTCATGGATAGACATGACACAACTGGGAGAGTCAATCATGGAGATTAGAATGGAAAACCACTACTTTGCATTGCTGCTTTGTTAATTGTGTGGTTGCTAATGGATGCGTCTTAAATCTTGGAGTGACAGGTTTTGTTGGCCATGGAACACCAGGGATGAAGGAAGGAAGACGGAAAGCAACTGAGAACATGGTAGGCAAAGAGTGAGGAAGATCAACATAGAAAGAGATTTAATTCAGAATGATTATTCCCTAAAAGAAATATCAATGTATTTTTTGCCAAAGAAAATGCAGAATAGAAGAGTAGAGAAGGAGTAGGGGAGATGGACAGAGCTAGGCAAGAGTGAAGAGAAAAGGGCAATAGCATTGACTGTAGGAAGAGTAAGACACAACAGCAAAGGAAAGGTGAGAGTAGCTAAGGCTGGTGAGAGATTTCTCTGCATGTCACTGAGATGTGTACAGTTGACCAGTCTCTTTGGGATCCAGTGTCTGCAGTCTGCACGCTTGCTGGCTCTGTGCCCCTTCCACCGGTTCCCCGAAATCACTCCTAACAAATTCTCTTCAGCTGCAGTTCTGCAGATGAGTGACAGAAATGATTCTGCTCTCTAACCATGTTACCATATTTCCATTTGCCCAGCTCAAAATAAAAGGCTTTTGAAATGTTTTTGGGATTGCAGTTTTCCAGACACTCAACCACCTATTCTCAACCACTATAATGTTTACAAAGCAAAGCTTTTATTGCTTCCTCCCACGTAAAGGAAGCAGTGATGGGACAGAGATTCATCCCTAGATGACAATGTTCTTTGAGGCCAAAACAAACTTTCCAAAAAATATTTTTAAAACAAAAACGGACACTTTCTTCTCTGCAGTTGTTACTATGTTGGTTTAAAAACTTTTCTCAGATATTATATTAAAAAAAATCTGACATTTTGTTCTAGCAATCTCTCAAGTTACAGACCATAAAAACTTAATGTGCTACTTCTGTGTATAACAAGGCCAGGTTCTTTAATTTTGTTTACCTTCCTAGTAATGTTGGATTCCTATATTCTTTCTTAATTGCATATTTTTCTCAATTCTTGCTTTCTCTTTTGAGGGGAAGAATATGGGTGGGGTGAGAGAGAGAACAGGAAACATTTTCTCCTTTTGTTTAAAGAAGCAGACTAAACCTTGAAGGCAGGCATTAGCTTGACAGTGTGGTAGTGGCTAGAGATTTGAGGCAGGTGCTTGCAGCAGGATGCTGCAGGGTTCTAACAATATTCTTGTTAGTAAACCTTAAACTACACGTGCAGCTACTTGTCTTTATATAGATTTAAAAAATATATAATCTTTACACAGCAGTCTGCAGCATCCCAAACCTGAGTTACCTATATGCTAAATAGTTCAGGTAATATTAGTAACCTACCTGCTGCAGAGAGATCCCATAGAGCAAGCAGCAAAGTAAATTAGTCCACATTTGGGCTGCAGCAGTGAGAAGATTTTCTGTACTTGGGTGACCTTTAAAGCTAGCTTGAATATTCCTCATCATCTGCAGAGCTGATAATTTTAGAGCCTTTCCACTGACAGTAGGTCAACTACTAGTGTAACACCTCTTGCTGTGCCTAGTCAGGACCACTGCTACTTGTTGGCCAGCATTAGTTGCTCCACATTGTTCCAGCTGAACATTTGTGCCACTTGCGTGGATAATATCCACATGACTGAAGTCCTTCAGGCTAAAGATAAAACTTTGATTCAAACCCTTAAACACTAAGCTGCAATTACACGGTATTGTCCACTAGATTAGAGTTGGCTGTCCTGGAACGTTGTCAAATACCTTACTTCTAGGCTTACCATTTTTGTGAAGCTTCTTTATTAAGGATTGAAGAAAGAAAGGAAAAAAACAAAAAGGAGGGGAGGGAGCTTTAGTATTTTGCAGTAAAATATTTTTAAGACTAAAATTTAAGCTAGTGGGACTAATGATAAGAAAGCAAAGGCTTGAATATAGTGAGTCAATTGAAGTTCCCAGATCTTCATTTACTATAGGTGGACATAGTATACCGGGTAAGGACCTGGACCATGTTTTCCCTTGTGTATATATAACAAACTTGAGAGCAGAACTGATCTGTAGTAGAGACATGGAGAGCATTTGTAGTATGCTGTGGTTGTGATGCTATGAGGTTTCTAGAGAATTGCTTGCAGGAAGCGCAAGTTGCAGTATTGCGTCAAGTACCATTATCATTTTGTAGCATTTTCTACCCAAAAAGAACTTTCATATGCCTCAGTGAACATAATCCTTTCATGTTTTTGCTTGTTGGAATTAATTATGTTCATGAAAGTGTAAAACTGAAAATCTGGCATACAATATGAAACTGATTTTTCTAACATATGGTGCCAAAATCTTAGGAATAATTTGTGAGGATTTACCAATTTTATTGGGAAGTATTATAATGCTGCACTTCGGAGTGGGTTTTATTTAGATTTTATTTTTACATTAACTTGGTGTCACAATTAAATTCCTGGTTTTTAAACATGCATTACCTACACTGAAGCTCTGTAAGAGAATATTAATAGTCCAGTTTTCATTACAAGGGTGTCTTAGGTGGCGTAAGTCCCATAGGTCATGTAGCTCTTTGAAGATATGGTAATAAAGCTCCTACAGACAGAGTAGGTGTGGGTTTTGTTTGTTTTAAAGCATATTTGCAGTTACATATCAGAGGGCATTCTAATCTTTGATCTTAGTAGCAGGGCATGGTGGGAGTAGAGAAGCAATATATTGTCACCCTGAAATAAAATGTTCTCAGGTTGGCTCTTGAAAAACAAATTAATCCATTTGTAACTTCCAAATAATAATACATGTGTTAAAAGGACAATAACATGTTTTGTGCTCTCCACTGATATTGCTGGGCTTCGACATCTTGCATCTGATATGCTATCTACCTAGTTGTGCACATGCTCTTATCTGGGTGATATTTCATATGGAAGATTTCAAAGGTCTGGAACAATTTACATGGAAGATAATAATGTTGATACTGAATTAACAGAAAATGCCGTTGATACCGCACATGTCAGTATGTGGTTTTAAAAAAAAAAAAAAACGAAACAAACCAACAAGTACAGAGCTGTGCAGTTCTGTTCATTCTTGACAGCTGGGTTAATGAAGACTTGCACCTTTCTATCAGTTGTAGTGTATCTGGGTTCATTGATAATGCCAGACTTTTTTCCTTCATTCTTTTATTATTTTCCTTCTTTCCCTGTCAATTCAAAGACTGATTTGAATTCAAAAAGTACTAATTTCTCTGCTAGACATTGTGTTAAATAGTCTAAGGTTCCGGACTTACCTGGTTCAGAATTCTAGGCCAAAGTTTCATCAAGTGAAGTGTATAATTCCCTTTTTTCATTAATGCTATATATGTAATATTTTTTATACTGATTGATATGGTTTATGATAATCTGCACTTCACAAATCAAGAATATCTGAATTTCAATGCTATACATTCCAGAAGTTGCTTTCTTGCTGTCTTTATTAACTGCTTAGTGAAGAAGATTGTATAGTGAACTGTTTATTTGTTAAAAACAACACAAATAGTTTTTATTTACTCAAGTGTTCACAGTCTTTAAAGAAATAAGCTGGAGAAATAATCAGGTATATTTAAAAATGGGATGAGTTTTTGCCACATCACAACATGATTCAGGCATCATACTCAAAAGACTGACTCAGCAGCTTTTGCTGATGCAAGAGGAGGAAAAAAGGGAGAGACTTTGTGTAGGTGTGTATGTAAAGTTATTGAAGTATTGCTTGAAAGCATTTTTTCCTTGGAAAACAACGACTGGAAAGGTGAGATGTACGTTCTCTCCTACCCATACCTCCCCAAATACTTCTGAATAAGAAAGTCTGCATTGTTAAAGTGCCTTTTCTTTCAGGACTTTCGGCAAACTACCTTATTACATTCTACACTTTAACAGAATAGCCAGTAAGTGCATCGTTGGCTTTCCGGGGCTCTTTAATTACTGTATATGCAATGATTATATATACACTTTTCTTTAAAGAGTTTCTGAATCAAATCCATTACTTAATAAGGTTAAAAGGAATCTTCCGCTGTATTTGAGTAGACATTAGATCTTGCCCTAAAATGCTGGGCAAAGACAATATGGTGCCTGCTTGATAACTTTAATACATTCAGAATCCAAAATAAATATGGCCATAGTTTCTGGTCAGTGTAAGATAAGACACTGTGGTCAGTCTAATGTGACATCCCACAGTTGCTTACCATGGTAGGGACCAACATCTAGTATGAACTAGATACTAGGAAGTGGGAAAAGGTTTTCCTGCCTAAGAAAATTATAGGTATCACTTAAGGGCTGTGCCTTCTGTTTGTAGTCTGTGGTCAATGGCAAAACTTCATCTTAGAACAGCCTAGGAGGAAGGAAGAAGTGGAGCAAAGACAGTTTCCTATAAAATATATGTGTAACGATAAATATCTTACTCATGAGAGAGAAATACATCATCATGTCTACATTAAATAACTTGATAAGAAATGAAATACACAGGCCCAGTCTTGAGAATATCCATGTTCATGCACTAGTAATCAATTGCAAACTACTTGTGTGAGTGAAATCTGCTTGTGAAAGCAGTGAAATCAACCACCTAATCTACATGTTTATCAATTTCAGTACAATTTTATAGCATTATAGAGAAAATGAGGGCTTTCAGAACCATTCAGTGGTCATTTAAGATTACTTTCTTTTCCTTCCTGTCCCACAGGTACTCTGTGTCTGCGTGTTAACGACAATCCTGGGATGTATATTTGGCCTGAAGCCTAGCTGTTCAAAAGATGGTAACTAATATGCCTTTTATTTAATAATATTTCTAAGCAATTTCTTTTCTCCTTTTTTTTTTTCCTTCCTTTTTGTAAACTCAGTTTGATATTATCAGAATGCCGCCCTTACTTGCTGCAGGAAGAGGATTGGATGCATTGCTTGAAATAGTTTCAGTTAAACAGGAATGAAAATAACCCTCAGGTGTACTCAGTACTTGTGTGTACTCACTTGAGAGGTAAACTGATCCTGGCACTCAGTGTCTGGTCTGGCAGCTTCCATGTATCCCAACTGTCACTGTGGTGATGTCACATGGCTGACTTTTCTCAGTTCACTATAAAAAAAAAAAAAAAAAAAAAAAAATTCTATTTCATGTTGTCCTGGAACATTTGTTTTTCATCTTTTCCAGTCAATTATGGGGGGGGAAAAAAAAGTTATTTTTTTGCTGGTTAGAATTGTAGTCTGAAAACGTTCCTTGTGGAATTCCTCTGGCTGTTTTTTGTCCTGAAAAATATGTGGTTTTTTCAATGATGAAGTTTCTTCAGGTAGAATGTTATGAAAGATATTTTAAGAAATCAAACTTCGCTTTGGGAAGAACTCTCTGGAATAATTTCAAAGTCGATCTGTTTAACAAACAGTCCTGCAACAATTTTTAACCAAAATTCAGATTATTTATTTTGCACTAGAATCTGTTTAGGTTCTTTTCTCATTTTGTTACAGCTTTGCCCCATTGGCTCATTATTATCTCATTTTCCTAATATTGCATGCCTCAGGATTCTTGAGAAGAGGAGCCAAATGAATGAAGGATCCACCTCATTCCCTTCTGGTGATTGCACAGGATGAAACAGACTGACCAGCTACTTAAGTGCTAATGCTTCACATCAGCAGTTTCTTTTTTTCCCAGGGAACCCCAGCCTAGTGGAGGAATGCTGTCCCCTTTTTTTACATTAAAACTGAACAAAAATTAAGCCAGTGAGCAGTACAATCAAGTTTGTATCTCCCGTGTCTGGTTTGGAACAGCCCTTCCTGTGTCTTGTGATAGTACCTTAACCGTGGTACAACGGGATGCGGAACTGGGGCTTTTTCGGTTCCTCTGATTTGTATGGAGACAGTCATTCAAACAGGGCATGAGCATGGGAGAGTTGCAAGTATAGCCAATGCAGTCTAGATGCTAGCTAATGTTTAATTATTTATAGAAAGTGGAACACTCTCAGATGTGAAAATGAAGATCAGTGTTCTCTGCAAAAACATCTCAGTTTAGGGCCCCCTTACTGAAAACCTAGGTTCAGATTTCCTCTGATAGAGATATTCCATATTCTGAGTGACTGCACTTGTGTCTTCTGGTGATACAGAAGGGCAGGGACAGTCACAACTAGAATTGTAGTCTTTTGTTTCACTTGTTTCTGCCAGTAATGAACTACCACGTTCCTGCTAAAACAGAACAGAACCCTTTGTTCAGTATGATGAAAAAATATTTTTGTTCAATAAGAAAATAAACATTCAGTTGGATCAAGACTTTCCTTTTCGTTTGGCTGTCGCTGTTTTCACAGCCATCCTGTAGGCTGTGGAATGACCAGCTGTGTCATTCCACACGCTGACCTTACTCATTTCTTTTGTGTGTTGACTGATTTGGGCTCAGCCACTGACATCTAACACTATCCAATATTACAGTGAAAACCTGCAAAGGTCGTTGCTTTGAAAGGACTTTTGGAAGCTGCCGTTGTGATAGAGATTGTGTCAAGCTTGGAAACTGCTGCTTAGATTACGAGGAAACATGTATACAACCAGGTAAGAATGGAAAAAAGCTGGGGGGGCGAACTCTCCTATTCCGTGACATGGGGCAGCTCTGCATACGTGAGTACTGTTTTGGCCAGGGGGCTGTAACCCCTGACTTCTTTCAGATAGGTTGTGAGTGGAAGCGATGGGCTGCTGAACAGCAGGGTCGTTCTGAAGCCAGTGGTCTCCCCCTCTGTGTGCTACCTCCGTTGCAACCACGAGTGGAGTTGCAGTGGTGATGGTGGTACTGGCGACTCCTGTGGAAACATCAGGGCTCTGGTGCAGCTGTTGTATGCAAAGCTTGTATTCCACCCAGCTGGGCCACGCAGGAGCTGACATAGCCAGTAGGCTGGCTTTCCCATAGCTCCTGTGGGGGGAGAGGCTGCGAGGGACTCGGCTGCTTGCCCTCGCTCTTGGGAAGAGGAGGAACAACTGCAGCTCGCGGTCTCAGCCAGCCTCTTGTTCTCTGTCCGGGGGTGAGAGAACAGCAACCTGCATTGTCCCTAGCATTGGGGACAGCTCCCATGTTCTCAGGCAAGCCAGGAACAGGCGTGCATTCTGCAGATTGTGTCTTTCTGTCATCGCCCACGTGAAAAAGGGGAAGGACAGAGCAGCTCTGTGAAAGCTGCCACCCCCCCTACCCAGCTGCTCAGGCCCTCTGCCCCGTTACTCCCCAGCTTGAGTGTGAAGCAAGGGTCACTCATGTGCTTGCCAGTGAGACAAGGCAGGATGACAAAACAGATTGCACTGGTGGAGAATGATTGCGAAGTGAGAAGCAGTTCTCATGATTTGCCAGACAGCAAAAGTCAGATAGGCAAAGGTGTGAGAAGTACCACAGAGAAATCTTACAGGGAAAGACATTAGGGTGGGTAGTAATGCTAAGGACAGAACTTGACTGTTTTCTCTAATTCAGTTTTGCCTTAATGCTCCATATGCAGCATTCTTTTCAGTTAACTATTTTTATTCTCACTCCTCTTTCAGTGTATTTGTAAAACTTACCAATGTAGTCTCACCCTGAAATTAAAAATTCCAGTGTTGACTTTTAAAACCAAATGATTAAACTGAGCTCAGATCCCTGCTTCAACTGACTTTTTTTTTATTGAAACGTCCTCGAAATTGTGTAAAGCTTTTTGCTTATAGAATAGTGGTGTGGGACTTACTCTCCACTTTATTTCATTACACCACTCTCCCTCAGTTTAAAGCATTCTTTAAAAACAAGCTGGAGAGTCTGTCTTAGCACTTAGAATGAGAATTCATTGCTCGGTGATGCTTTTCTTAAATTAGCCTCAACAACAGTTAATAGTTAATAGTATCACGTAACTAGAGCCATAACAGATTCTTCTACCTCTTGCAGAAGTAGAGGTCTACTGACGTTGGTGGTGTTATTGAAGTTCAGTATTCCTGAAAGTGAGATTAACCCCCTGAGAATGCTTTTAGGGATTTCTAATTGCTAGTCATGTATGACGATCAGGTACTGGCTGTCCTCTAATCAAACATTCAGATTTGGCTTCCGAGTCACTGTTAAGACCTTCACTTGGGTATGCACTCAGTTGGTAAATTCATTCATGTTAATCCTTATTGACTGCAAAGGGTGTACTTGTGGTTGCAACTGATAACAAAATTATCATCTTAAAGTGATAGAATGTATTGGAATATTCTGTTCAGAAAAATCAATATAATTTTGGGGAAAAAAAAAAAAACCTGCTAAAACCAGGAATTAAGCTGAAGTCAGTAGGTCTTCCTGGGTGCTTATGTATATTAGTCTCAAATAGTGGCAGAGCTTGCCTGTGCCTAAGTGGTGCTGAAAGAAGCTGGAGTGCTTGGTCGTGACTGGTAAAATTGATTACTACCTCAGTGTAAGTCAGAATAAGTTACTGCTGCTCAATGTTTTCTAGGCATTCCAAGTTCAGACTCAAGTTTGGGGCTTTTCTGGAGGAGTTGTTTGGGAGCTTCTTTGTAGTATGCATCTACCAGATAAAGCTGATGTAAATTACCATATTTAAGGAGGTCTGTAGAAAGGATTCCTTCCGTTGACCTCTTCTGATCTGAGATATTTATAACCATGTGCTACAGAACCGTATTTAGATGGCTACACACTTGGAATATTTAGCCATGGGTGTGTTTCTATTTTCCAAAGTGCTAAAGCTTGCAATATTATGCATGCATGAGACACCCCAGGACTGTTTTTCAGTGAGTACACATTAGAGACACAACTTAACACAGTTTAGTAATTCTGCACTGACACTGGTATTGATCATTATGCTGTCCTTCTCTCTTGTCTGTTTTTTAGCCCATATATGGACCTGCAATAAATTCAGGTGTGGAGAGAAGAGGCGACCAGAATATCATTGTTCCTGTTCAGATGACTGTGTGGAAAATAAAGATTGCTGTGTCAATTATCATGCTGTTTGTAAAGGTGAATATCCTCAACAAATTCCTATAGTCTCTCTTATATGTACCCATATTTGTTTGAAAGGAGCAAGGACATAATATAACTTTAAAAGCATCCAGTAAAGTGAAAAAACTTGCATTTATCAATAAGAATGTACTGTCTTAAAAATAAATTGCACTCATTTGTTTTAAGGAGAGGCAAGCTGGGTTGAAGAAGAGTGTGAGGACATTACTGAACCTCAGTGTCCAAAAGGGTGAGGATATTGTATATATGCATAGCTCTGCTCTTTGCTTACATTTCATTCCTGAGATTATTTTCCCTCCTGTGCCTCCCTGGGACCTGCTTGCCTTTCTTATCCACAGTAAGAGCAGCTGCCAGACAGAGGAGGACACCTGTTCAGCCAGCATTTGGTAGCACTTACTAACAGATCAGGTTGCTCTATCCCAGCACTTGCTTGACTTGCAAGATAGGCCTATTTCCGAACCCTGCTGTCTCGCAGATGCTTGTGTGCTCTGGGCAGCTCTGCCTTGTGCCAGCCTACTTATTGTCCTACGTGTGCTCCAATATGCCCTGTCCCAAACATTTTGGGATCCACCCAGCGATCTCGGACTCCTAAGAGTGCCTCTCTTCCTGGTCACTTCTAAAGACCCTTTCACTTACTTGCCTGTTCCAGCCCCAGAGCTGCAAAATGTGGGCAGATCACTGACCAATTTCACCAGCAGTGGGACAGCATTATTTGCAAGCTGTCTGAATTACTTTCTTTAAAAGGTGTAAAATGCCATGGGATCCTTGTATTCTCTGCCTCAGTTCCACATTGGGCCCACTCCTGCAAGTTATGTATATACCCTGTGAGGAAATGGCTCATCTAGTTTATGGTATCAGCACTCAGGCTCAAATAGTACAGCAAAGTTTCCAGCCAGGAAAAAAGCCTGTGCTGCTTCTAATGTTTTTGCTGCAGGATCTTCAAATTAACTTTAAAGCTAAAGTTGACTGCAAGCTATGATTGCATGTATGTGTTAATAGAAGCGACTTAAACATTCTTGATTGAAAAGTGTTCCACTGGAAAATAGTTTGTTGAATGAGTTGAATTCAATTATGTTCTTGTCTGACAAGTGTCAAAAAATCAAAACGGTTTTCATTTTGATGATTTTAAAATTATGGTGTGCTGGGGATATTTTTAGTAAAGTAAAAACATTTCATTTTGTTCTTATGTCATTACTTTTTTTTTGACTTAAGATATTTAAATCGTGCTATATTTATTCATTGGCATTATAATATTGTCAAACAAAATATATTTCCTTTTGGAATATTTTTATACCAAACGAGCACTTTTCATTCTGATTCAGAGCAATAACAAACGCTGACACTTCAGAACTTTCTTCAGGACAGAAATTGGAGCTTCTGTCCAGCTTGGAGTCCAAGTCCCTGATAAGCTCCCATGTAGAAAGGCAGTAGCCAAGTGGTTCTGGAAGCTTTTGTCACTATCTCCTGTTCTGAGGTCAGGGGATGTTCAGGACTGTGTACTGGGAACTGAATCTAGGATGTTGATTTTTCCCTAATGCAAGACTAGGGAGTGTTGCCCCCAGGGGATGGATAAACAAACAAGAGCCTTGTGCACATCCACAGTCAAAAGTAATGGTATAAATGCCATAGGGAAACTCCTGTTGGTTAATTTGGTTTTAGGGGGTTTTGTTTGTTTTCTCTGTTCAGTGTATGAAAGGGATGCATAGTTACTCTTATTAAAATTGTTTTAATCCTGGCAAAACCAGAAATGTTGCAATAAAACCCAGTCCAGGAAAGGGTGATGTGTGGTCAAAGTTGAATCAAACAGTGTTGACTGAGGCTCATCTCAGACTATTGCCACACAAGCCTCTCCCAAAACTAACAACTCTGTAAACAATCCACTTCTTCCTATGGTGGGGTAGGCAGGAGTGCAGATGACTTTAGCTCTGTGCTCATTTTGAGGCCTCAGGATATCAATTCCAATCCTATGCCTATAAATACAGGGTATTTTTGTGGTTCAGATTGCTGGCTTTATTCTGTTTTGGTTTTAGTTGGGTTTGCGTTTGTGGTGCAAAATAGGCAAAGGACAATGGAGTGTTCAATGAGGTGCTTAATCGGAGAATCCCTACTGATTTCAAGGAGACTGATCAAAAGCTTAAAATTAAGTGAACACCTAAGTCTTTCTAATACTAGGTCCTATGTTATTGAATAGGATTATAAAGTTAACAGGCCATAAGATTTCAGGAGTGATCTATTCCTCCCTACTGTTCTAGGAATGAAATAGTAGTCTGAGAATTCAAACCTACTTAAGCAGTTTACCCTAGTGCTTTGTACCTTTTGTAGGGCTTTAAGCCTATTACTATTTGTTCTGTCTTCACTGAGCTGGAAGAGTAGCTGATTCCTTTCCTCTCTGCAGATCTCTCCTGTGTACTTGAAGATTGCTATTATGCCTCCTGCTGAGGCTGTACAGGTATTTAGTGGAAAAGAAAGCTTTACTTCCTATGCTTTATAGCTGTGCATAGGGAGTTGGGGGGGGGGGGGGAGTTTTCTGTGTAGTATGTTTAGCTTTTCAAGAGGACTTTATTTTCTTTTTTTCCTTTTCTGCTGTTTTTTTTTCCTTTAATTGTGGTCAAACTTGCCTGCAGTGAGGCAGGTCAGCTTGGCAGTGTGGTCTGCAGTTCTGGGCTCTTGGTCATCCAGGCTGGTGAACCTGCTAGACCACAGCAAGCCTGTGTTGCCTGCGCTGTATTTCCATAGGAGGAGATAGTTACCACTGCATTTCCTTCAGTTTGGAGTCAGGATGTGACTGTGGCCTATGTATTTATCCAAGAGCTGTGAAACACCCTTGTCATACTGTTTAGATACAGCCAGCATGAATCACTGGCAGGACCAAAACTTGAGACTCCCAGGCTTCCTTGCTCATGGCAGCACATTTTTGAAGTAGGAAGTGTAACCTTGGCTACTGGCAGGAAAAGTCATGGAAATCACTGATATATCGCAACTGATAGGTCAGTTTGTCTGGGAATTTTATTGGAGCTGTTCCAAAGAGTGCAGCTTAACATGGTCTGTCGTGCTTTGCTTCCCTGAACACAGGGCGGATCACTAACTATGTGAGTTGCAGCACGTGTAGAGCATATGACAAGTGAAATGGCCAATCTCCCTCGTTGTGGCAATGGTCTGTTTTGCCAAGTTTAATTTTACATGTACGAGGGGGTCAGTAGCTGGATTTGCAGACAACCAAAACATGTACTTAACAGTTGGTTTACTTGTAAATGCCAAACCAGAAACAGTTGCGTAAAGTCCCTTTCTAAGGAGTTGTTTTAAATTTGGTAGTTTTTAGGTTAGACTTGTTGGTAAGTAATATTGAACAGTCTCTGTCTCAAAGTTCATATTTTATTGCAGGAAACTTTGCAGTGAAGATTTTTAGACCTCTGCATTGGAGAGTGACAATTTGGAGGCGGGGGGGTGGGGGGGGGGGAAGCGGAAGAAGGTATTTGCAAAAGTTGTAGAGAGCAGAATCTGTGGTGCAAAAAATACTTGCAATATGGGCAAAGGTAGTATGTGGAGTTTCCTTACTCTGTTAAGGAGTTTACCCTTGGTCTGAAGATCACTCATTTCTTATTCCCAGCTAACTGCCCCTGCTAAGTTTTCTAAAAGATGGTATAAAATATACCATATAAAGAAAAACCAGGCTACAAACAGACATCTTACAAATATATCTTAATGTTTTATTCTGTTTGGGGTGTAGCGGGGACTATGCAATGGTTCTGACTAACAAAGTCCTTGTGGCTCAACTGTTGTCCAAATTGTTGATTAAAATTTTCTTAGGATAGACATGTTTTTGTTGCCTGACTAATCTTCAGCTTTAATACAGTCATGTTTGTTTGACTGAAATAAGGCTTATAAAAGTTTCACTTGTAAATGAGTGTTCGGATTTTTTTTGTGGGGTACCTCAGTAAAGAAATTGTCAACACTTTATAAATAATATTTGTCTTCTATCCTCACTGTTTTATTTTGGGAAACTAAAGTGCAACAAAGTTTTAAAAAATTTTCATTTTACGATTTGTGAACATAAAAAGGAAAAAAGAGGTTGCAATTGGTATGTAAAATATATTTAATTATTTTATGCCAATCTCTATTTTCAGTGATTGTTGCTCCACTGCAGTGACTTTTTTTTTTTCCTGTCTCCCATGTCCTCATATCTATAGGTCAAACAGATTTCTTCTTCAAGGAAGAAGTTACTGATGACTATTCCTGTCAGTGATGCAATGGTTTAAGTACTTACAGTTGGAGGGGAATTGTTTGAACAGGGCTGAAGCTGGGAACAAGTTAAGGCTGGAAAACAGAGGTCCTGTGGAGACTGGGAGTTTATTTTTGCTGGTTTCAGTGAAATCAGTTTTTGAATTTATCTGTAAGGTCTCAGGGTGAAATACTGTCATAGGGCCACATTTTTCAGTTTGGAGATCGATAGAAATTCTGGTACAGAAGGGACAGTGGTTTGGTTCTTGGTTAAATAATCTTTATAAGATGAAAGGAAAAATGTTTGTTGCTGATGTAACATATGCTGTACACTAGACTTTCTTACAGTTCTGCGCACTGTGTATGTAAAAAGATAAATTCCCGTTTTTAGCTAGGTTACAAGTTGTTTGGGAGCAAAGTGAAAAAAGGAAAGTCATGGCTTCACATTGCCTTTTCTCTTTCCCTGCTCTTACCTCTGAGTGGGAGGAGGGGGGTTGGAGGGGCTGAGTGTTGCTCCAGTGGGACTGATTTCAAGATAAGGAGTACCAAACCCACCAGATGGATTTTGTGACCATCTTGGCTTGTGCTTTATTTTATGTTTTTTTGTGAAATCAGGCCTTGTCATGATTTCCGTGTGTGTGCCCTACTGCTGTCCTCAGCCGACTTGGGCAGGGTTGCTACACCATCCTACAAACAGAGGGACTGGATGGGTGGTCTGCTCACCACTGTGCCAGCCTGCAAACCTTCCTGCTTCAGAGGATTTACTTCCTCAACCTGGTTTATAGTCTCATAATGAACATCCCCATGATTTGGGGGCAACTTTCTTGACATAAGTGGTAGGAAATTATTTCTCAGAGTCTGTCTCTTAATACTTCAATTTCTGTTTGTTCAGATTTACCAAGTCTCCACTGTTACTATTTTCATTGGACGGCTTCAGAGCAGAATATTTGCAGACTTGGGGTGGACTTCTACCTGTTATTAGCAAATTACGTGAGTAGTTTCTTTGTCTAAGCAATATTGTGATGTCTTACCTGAAAAATCCATGGGGTTTGCTTTTTCTGTAGATGCAGCTATGCTTACTCTTTTAAATCTTTACTTTCTCTGGAAGTTTAAGTTGTTGCCCTATGTACAAACTGTGCACAGACAGCTTGAGGTGTGGAAGGGCAAAGAGAGGGAGGGCATGAGGAAAGGGCCCTTTGGATTTTCTGTGAAAGCTTAAAAAACTTTAAGTAGCCCTTGCTATATTTCAGAGGTGGACACTTTTTGCTCTATACTTGTTACTCTATAATGCATATTGTTTCATATTTAGGTGGAATGGCTTTGGAAAACTGAAAGCAAGGTAGAAAGTTTTTCATTATACTTGAAAAAGAAGATAGAAAAGGAAGCGATTAGGAACAGATCATATAGAAGGGCTGGTAGAAATGTGATGAATTTGAGAAAACCTTCATTTAAGAAACATTTTCAGAAGAAATGAGCGCCTCATAAGTACATACTTTTTCCATAGGTTTTGTAGTGTCTTACTTAACTTTGTAGTGTCTGAGTAACTTTAGTTACTTTTCCTGTCTCTATTTTGGCTGTGGTCTGTAAAGAACCGATGGCATTTCTTGTCTGAAAAATATGCCAATCTTCTTGTCATTCATAAATTACTACCTGGGGTGGCTGGTTTCAGTTTGACTAAAAATAAGTCAGTAAAAATACTTGCTTTTTTTGTACGGTGGTTGTTACAACTTGATCTGTTCCAGAGAATAACAATTCACAGATGTATTTGAGGTTTTAACTCTTTTTTTCTTTTTCTTTTTTTTTTCCTCTGTGTTAAAATAGAATGAGGCATTTGAAACAATTTCATAGCATGCAGTAATCAAAATTTTCAACTGAAGGGCATTTTTTGAAGGGAAATTTTCAACTTCTTGGGCATTGAGAGGAGAGGCTGACTATTACAAATAGTTATGGCTCTGGCTGAGATACAAGATAATGGTGCCACAAAGAATGTGTAGGACTTCCAGGCTGTGACATCCACTTCCACATCTTGATTCTTTGGTCTGGATAGGCTACAGTACAATTTCATTTACTTTCAATAAATTTGTATTTCTGTTTCCACCGAAACCATGATAAATTCTGACCACTAAGAAATACAGCTTTCATCAAAGGCACTACACTTCTCCAGATCCATGGAGTTTTTGATGGTCAAAACTCAGTTTTTGTTGTTTTGGGGTTTTTTTAAAGGATTCTGAAAACAGAATGTCTAATAATACATGTTTTAGGATAAAATAAGGAACAGTCTGGGGAAAAATTATTATTTCTGCATTATGTCTACTATTCTACATTACTCTGGAGTACTTTGTAATCCGATAGACTTTTATGATATGATATACCACAGGATATCCAGTTTTTTCTTGTTGCAAACCCTTGCTTTCTAGTCTTTATTTTTTTTCCCCTCTTAGTAAAATAGTGGGTGAAAAGCTCAGGTAAGGCAAGTTTTCTTCAGTAAGAGAAAAATAATTTCATGAATGAAAATTGGTGGCTGTATATCACATGATACTCTGAGGGCCTGTGGCTTCAAGTCTTCATGTGCTTTGTGTCCCATGTGTCTGTAGGCACTGAAAATGGTGGAAACAGTCATACAGTAAAGATAAATATTTGTATGTTTGCAAAAATACTGCTACAATGTTTCACTGTGCAGGAAGGGGTGATGACATCTATCCCTCTGCGGTGGATGTGTAACAATAACAGATAAATTGCTTGACTTGCGGAAAAATTGTACTGAATCTTTTTGAAGCTCATAGTTCCCCATTTTACAGGACTAGTAAATGTTCAAAAGAATTCCCAGTTTATGAATGACAGCATTTACAAAGCAGTGAAGACTGTCCAATCCTTTATTAAATTAGAACCGTGCTAAATCCCTGGATTTTATTCTTTAAAACACTTGAGGACAAGTGTAGCAGTCTGTTAGGTAAAAATATTTCTATTATGTAGTCCTGTTAATTCAGCCCTGCCTACACTGAAATTCTGACATCTCCTTGGAGAAATCTGTTAAGACTAGATTCCTGTAAGACACTATCAGAATTTCACTTTTAGCAAGTTTTATATACACGCTGTACCACCTGCTGAAAGGTGAGCAGTGAACCCAGGCATAGCCATAATGTATACATACAGGGTTCAGAGAAGACATTTCCACATACTTCTATGCTGTGATATCACAGTTTTTAAACAAATCCTCTTTTTGTCTTCAGTTATCTTTAAGAAGACAAGCCAAAAGGAAGAAAGATCACTTTTAGGGAAAGTCCTAGCAAAACTCCTAGGATTTTGGAAAAAACAAGGTTTAAGTGTATTTTTCTCTTACTTTAAAAATGAAACAAAACCACCCCAACCTCTCTCTCCACCACCCCCACCAAAAAAATTACAATTTGGGAAAACAGCCTCAACAACAGATTTGGAAGTTGTTGAAATGCATCAAACGTGTTGCAGTAGCAAAAAGGGTACAAGTGATGATTTGTTACTACCAAGCAGATCTGGAAGTGGTTGTCTATGTAACTTGAAAGGATTATTTTTTTTTTTTCTGGCTTGGATTCTTTTTTCTCTCTGTTAACTCAAATTGATTATTTCAACTGAGCCCCAACCCAAGGAGTTCAAAGTGCCTTGACACAACACTTTTTACATTATTAAACCTTTCATTTCTATTTTATGTTATCTATAATGAACTAGAGGGCCAGTAAAGAAGGTCCAGTAGTTGTCTTTTTATAGGGTCATTACTTTGAGTTCTTTAGCATCAGTTGAAGTGGTTTTATCACACAGTATTTCTGAAGTAGTTAATGAAGGCTCTTTTTTTTTTTTTTTTTTTTTCCCCCCCCCCTACTGAAAATCAGGATCCATATATTGCCTGTGGAAATTTAGGCACCTAACTTAAGTAAGCTTTGCTTAAGTGCTTTGGCCTGGCTAATGACTCTTCATGCTGACAGATACTGTGCGCTAATGTCCTTAGAAACCTATGATTTTTATATCAAGACAAAAAAATCTGAGATTCATCCTAGAATAAGAGCTTCTTTTTATTTTAAAAAAGTAAGAAGGAGAATGCAAAATAAGCAGTCATTTGACAGGTGAGAGAGCCAGGGCACCACTGTGCCAGTGGCCACTCCATCTCTGGGAGTACCCAGGGTGAACTAGCTAGTTGGTCTCGAGCTGCAGAGTTCACTTACTGTGCACCGGGGCTACTTTGGAGGGTGCTGTTTCTTTGATTATTCATTTGTATCTGTGCATGCGTTTCATGAGTACTGTAGGTTTTGCTCCTGTGACCACGGAAGTCAGTCATTAGGAATATATAAAATTTGTATTAATAGCCATTTAGACAGGTTGTAAATGAATGTAGGAAGAAGAATAAAGTATTAAATCCAAAACTTTAAAGAGTGAAAGCTCTTGTTGTTTTTTTGTGTTTGGGGTTTGTTTTGGGTTTTGTTTGTTTTAAATAGGTACATATCTTCATAAGACAAACTTGCAAGGGTTTCTATTTCTGTAATTTTGCTGATTTTTTTCTTTTTTTTCTCTGTAGAGAAATGTGGAACATACTCTTCCAGTATAAGACCAGTGTATCCTTCAAAGACCTTTCCCAATCATTACTCCATTGTCACAGTAAGAATTCCCATATATTATCTGTTTCCACTACTGAAGAGACTGTTCTCTGTCAAGTTGTCTAGGAATAGTACATTTTTAATGGATTATTAACATAATAGGGTTTCTGTTCAGAATATGAAAATGTATATATTGTACTCTTTATCTAATTCAGCTGTAGTGTTATTTAATGACTGTTAATGGTCAGATTTAATCTGATTAAGTAATCCAATCCTTCCAAGACTAGCTGCAAGAATTCCCATATAGGTGGAAGGTCATGTCCCTTTACAACTCCTCATCTGTATAAATATTTCCGCTAAATTGCAGCACTTGCTCTCTTGGAGTGAGAGCAGCCTGACTCTTAAACTGCCAGCCTTGTTCCCCTTCTTTAAGGTATCTTGGCATGATGCAAAGAAGAGTATGAAATGAAAGGTTTGAACATCACATTGATATTGACTCTGTGATGGACTGTACCCGAACCCGGATAGGAATGTCACAAAGCTGATCTTGTAAACTTATCGCCTCCTGCATATAGGAGGAAAAAGAAAAATGGAGGTTTTCAACACCAAATGTAGGGTTGGAATCCAGCAGATCCTTCTTAGTTTCATCATGTCAGAACTAAAATTCAATCAAACACTTGAGGATCTACACCTTCTTTCTTATCTTCCCTGTTTGTCAGGACTGTCTTTTAGTAAGCAAGGGGCACAGGTTCAGGAATGAGATGTTTACTTGTGTAATCCTCAGAAATACCCATGATTGAATGTGCAACTAAGAGGCATTAATCATGCCCTGCAGTCATGTGAGAGCGTCCCTAAATGCAGTATAGAGCTTTGTCACACCTCCTCGTTCTTTTGAGAAGTAGTTGGCGTGGGTATTGTGGTCCTGATGGTGGTGGTGTTTTATCCTTGAAAGTAAAAAGGGAGCTAATCTGCTTGAAGGCAGAGCAGAAAGTCTGGTAAAACTACCTACGCCTGGTGCCTCTGAGCACTTCTTTCACTGCTATTGTAATGGTTATCCCCAGCTAGAGCTTTCACACCCGCTCACCTGTAATTCTCCTTTGAAATCCCCAGTTTTTGGTCATGTGATAGAGGTCCAACACAGGTAATTGCTTTGTCATTAGTACTAAAGGTACAACAAATGCGGGAACTGAGGCTGCATCTTTTGCTTTGATCCCAGTTCAAGTTGCTTGCCTATTTTTTTTTTTTTTTTTTGTAGCAACAGCAGGTGATACTGTTAAATTTGTGTCTTGAGGTACTGGTGGAGTAGAAGTCACAGACAGATTATTCACTGGACGTATTTGTCTAATGGATACATGTTTGTGTAGCTGGAACGTTCTTTTTCTTTATAACATTGTCACAAGGTATACTCTCCATTACAGGGGCTGTATCCTGAATCTCACGGTATAATTGATAACAAGATGTATGACCCCAAAAGAAATGCATCCTTCACCCTTAAAAGCGAAGAGAAGTTTAATCCACAGTGGTACCAAGGACAGCCTGTAAGTATTAATACACCACTGAGAATGTACATCAGCCTCTTGTTTTGTTACTTAATATCACTCGGATGCATAGCGATGTTGAAAGAGTACAGAGGGTACTTCTAAGTCAGCCAAGAAACATTACTCAGCATGATTAGGAATTGCCATACCAGAGCTGCAAAATGACAAATGAAACAAAGTGTATCAGATTTTGTTGAACTTAAATGGCGTTTTCTCTAAGGAGAAAAGTAGCTCAAAATAACTAATAGAGATACCAGATTTTGTTCCTTTTTTAAATACAGAGTGGGCTTGCAGTTACCTTCTCTGAGGAAATCAACAGACCAGTTCATTTTAGTAATAAACAGTACTAAAAGATTACACTTTGCCCAAATTATTACTAAATCTAAAGGCGCAGTTTTAAAAGAAAACTTTTCAGTTCAATCATACAGTTATGGCAAACCTGCTGAGCATGCCATCAAAATGAAGTGGCATGGGAAAGTTTGGGTGAGTGCTAGCCTGAAGAATAGCAAGGGAACAGATGCAACTATTAAGTAATTTGGGAAGGACTTTTTGGTTTTTTTTGAGGAAAGAACAGAGAAGTGTAGACTTTGCAGACCACTGAGAAGAAATTGGTATACGAGTCGGGTAGGAAAACATGCAGAAGGTAGATAGAAATCTGCAAATCATGAGATCAGCAGTAAAATCAGAGTCAAGAGTCAACCAAAGTCTTCCATATTTCAGAGTAAGTGAGGCATAGGTCCTTGGAACGTTCCTACCCCTTCTTGTTTCACCGTTCTTGAGACATTTCCCCTTCCTGGAGTTCAGCTTGGTTCTACCATTGCATTACTGCTCCATCCATGGGAGCTAATGGTTCCTACTTCTGTCCTGGCTCCCCCTGGTGTAGCAGCAGAAGGGATGTGAGTGCTTGCCATAAGGAATCGGGCTGCAAGGTGTATCTGGACTGCAGACAGCGATGACATTCAAGACTGTCTGGTGTGCTCCGCTTACATTTTTAGTGATCTTGCTGAAGGGTGCAGAGCTGGTGGGGGCAGTAATGGATCTGGCAGTTACTTGGCTAATTCAGTGACCTGCTCTAATGAGGGGTGGTTGTTCTTTTCCTGCAGATTTGGCTAACAGCTATGTACCAAGGTCTAAAAGCGGGTACATTCTTTTGGCCTGGATCAGATGTAGCAGTTAATGGGACCTTTCCAAACCTGTATGAAAAATACAATAGGTATGTAAACTCCTGTGTCTTGGGTGAATATTTTACTTTAACTGTTGCATTGAGACAGATGCCAAAGAAAGGATAATTTTTTTCCTGCTTTTCTAAGTAGTCGTACACAACATGAAAAAAGTTAGGATCCAATTAGCTTTGTTTCAGTATAATGTAGATTCTTTGTCTAATCATTTTGTCATTCCGCAGGAAATGTTTTACAGTAAAGGTGGAAAAATCAGCTTAAAGAGCAGCCAGCTTTGAAGCTTTAGAGCTCTTCTGTTTCTATTTATAAAAGTCTTCTGTGGGTGTGTTTCGTGTCTTTCAATCTAAACCTCTCATACAGTGAATGGATCAGGTCTTGATGTGATATTGTCCATGAAAACTAATGTTTTACTGGTGACTGTGGTAAATGTAGAATTATTTTCATTGCAAATTTTGAAAATATTTCACATTAAGGCAGTCATATTTTAGTCAGTGATTGCTCTTCATGGCAATTGAATGTTTGCTGCCTAATGAAAATTCTACATAAATCTGTTTATCACCACTTTATTAAATAATCTCAAATCTCGACCAAGAAATGAGGCTTTTCATTTTGATTTTTTTAAGACCATTTTCTCTTCCTACACCCTTCATACAGCATAGAAATTCTGATTCTTGACTTATTACCTACATTTTTTTTCCCTAGGAACTGTACACAGTTACTTGAACTTGTAATAAGTAGCTAAATTACTAACTTTGTGGGTGCCTCGTGTTGTTACAGGCCAACAAGCTTATTGTTGGTCTACTTCAGTAATTGATATAGAACATCTACTTTGTGATGTAGGAGAGCTTGCATTCAAACTGTGCAAACCAAAACTTTTTCAAAACATAATACAGGAATGAAAACCTGCACATGACTTTGCACCTTGAAGCCAATTATTCCCTTTCTATAATAGACAGAAGCAATACTGGGTGCTTTATTCTAATCGCATTGCAGTCAGCGGGGGCAATATTCAAGGGAGCTTTAGATCAGGCCATTAACTCCTCTAGAGACAGAGGCAGTTAGCATAGATAAACTTGCATCCTGATAAACAGCCATTAATGGCATCCAGTTGGATTCAATTTTCTCTGCTAAAATACATTGATTTTTGTAATGTGTGACTAAAATAACTTAGCTCTTGGAAACAGGCAGTTGGTTGATCTTGTATTGTTCTGATACAGCTCAATCCCCTTTGAAGAAAGGGTGGTAACTGTTCTTCGCTGGCTGCAGTTACCTGAAGATGAAAGGTAGGTATACAATTGCAAGTGTAAGTTCCTGTTTGAGTGGTGTTGCACTGAATTACTCTGTAAATACGATTTCTGTTTTAAACAATATCTTATGCATTATTCTAACAATGTTAAAATATTATTTAATGTAAGCCTGTTTCCGTGACCGAAACCTTTTTTAAGTTACCTTCCTCTATTTCCCTTTAACATGTCCTTCCTTTGGATGATAGTGTTGTTTCCAATATTTGATACCCATTGTTGAAATATAATTTCTTCAAACTGTCTCAACGTGTATGTAAAATATTACATTTTTGGTACTGTTTGATATAGACCACACTTTTACACTCTGTATTTAGAAGAACCAGATTCCTCAGGCCATAAGTTTGGACCAGTAAGCAGCGGAGTAAGTAGTTTTGTAGTTTTTTTCTTCTTTTTTTTTTTTTTTTAATTTGAAGCTTTGCTCTGATTCTATAAGAAACTTCCATAATTCACGTTAAATTAACTAAATGTATTCAGTATGATTATTTGGAAAAAAATTTGTGAATAGACAGCCAATCCATAATTAACATTGATACAAAGCATGTAATAAACAGCCTATTTAATAAGTTTTGCTTATTTAATATTTATATTAATATAATATATTTATATTAATATAATGCAATGAAATCATCAAACTATTTAATAAGTTTTCTTTATTTCAGTAACTTTTAAATTGCCAAAGCATGTTTGGGTATGTCTTCTATGCTTCATCTGCTCCTATTAATTCTCTATGTTGATTTTTGGGCGGGGGGGGACGGGACAGAAAGCTTGTATACTTTCAGTTTGGCAAGAAAAGAGATTTTTATAGCAATGGCCCAAGTTCTGGTGGTTAAATATTCATGTTACAGTTGTCATTCACTTACCCCCAGTCTCTGTGCAAAGGTTAGATGAATATTGGTCTTATCTCCCTCCAGTTAGATTTTATGCCTTCTCAGAAAGGGTGTGAAAAAAGGGATGTTCACGCCATCACAGTCTGTGTGTGCCTATTGTATAAATAAGAAGTCTTTGGGACTTCTGTTTTCAGAAGTACTAAATAACTTTACATTTTAGCAAACCAAAGTGAAAAATGTGAAGGAAAAGCTCTTGGAAATTCAAGAACACTGTAAAATTCTCTCATCTTGAATGGTCAGGAAGTTTGGGCATCTTAACCTGGTATTTGACCTCAGTGGGGACAACAGTATAAAAGTTCTTCCCAATTTCTCTTGAAGTGTGAGCAGTTCCTGTTCCTGTAAGGAACTGTAAGATGAATGTAAGTCCCTAGTGAAGTAGTAGACAACTAATTGGAGCTGCAGTATAGGAATGTGTTTAAATTGGTTATCCTTTTCTTTGGTTAATAAGTGGATCTGAAATTCCGTATGTCAGCAGTGCTCTGGAGAGAAAAACTCTGAGGGTTTGTCCACAGTTGTCTTCTCGTCTTTGTTCACACAAAGCCAGGCAGCTTATACTAGTAGTTCAATGAGGTAACAGAGTGACTTGATTTTAAAATACTTTTTTGTTTTATTTACTTAGCAAGTATTCAAAAGTAGCCCCAGTGGCTGTACCTGCGCAGGTGAGCTTGAACGCCAGGCCCCTGATCACGAACAGTGCTAGACTGGTAGCTTGTTCTTTGGCTTTTTCAGTGCCTTTAAACTAGTCTGCATTGAGACTAATATCCAGTTGCAATTTCAAGGGCAGTTTGATCCCCCAATGGGAATTTTGAGGAAGAGTGTTGCAGGCTTGGCTTCTTCTGTTCTCTTCAGCCCTCTGGTATTTTCCCATCAGCATCTGCACGCTGAGGTGTTCCCTCTTGTCCTCATTTGTACCCTTGGTCATGCAACAAACATCCTCAATTTCATCCTTTAAAACCACCCTCACTGGCTATAATCTGGGGTGGTGTTCTGGGGGTTTTGTTTCTCTGTTTTTAACATCCTCAACTGAAATAACACATAAAAATGTGTAGCTGTGTCTTAGTATGGTGCGGGGCCCAGAAAAAATCTGGGGAAAGAGCTGTTTAGTGTAGATAGAGCCAGTCTTCTGTAGATGGAGGTAGCCCTGAGCAGTGCAGGTGCTAGGCAGTCTGCAGGCTCCCAGTTTTGTTTGGCTGTATAGGTGTACCTGTTGAGTCCATTCTCAGTAGGTGTAAAGACTATGCATCCAAAGGGTGCAGAACTGAGAGAAGCAGGATCAGCTGTCCTCACAGTTCCTGGTGTTAGTGTGTGCTGTATACTCTCCCTTGTCATGAGTTTGGGGGTTACTCGACAGTTTTAGCTCCCCTGTGTCCTTTGTTTTTGTCTGGACTGCATCTAGCCTTGAATGATCTATAAGAAGAGCTCGTTATTTGTTATTAGCGTATACTCTTACAGTTTGAAGTTATTCACTCTCCCTAGAAATAAATTTTATTTTTTAATTGAAGTGATTAATTGCTTGCTTTACATTCTTATTTTTGTCCTGCAGGTCATTATGGCATTACAGAGAGTGGACAACATAGTAGGGATGATGATGGATGGTCTCAAACAAATGAACTTGCATAAATGCGTGAACATTATTTTTATATCAGATCATGGTAAATTTGATTTTATAAAGTATATCGGGATTTTGAACACAGATATTCCCATTTTTAAATAAAATTTATTTCCTTTTGCAGGGATGGAAGCAGGGAGCTGCAGAAAAACAGCATATCTGAACACCTATCTGGACAACGTTCAAGATTTCATAGTAATACCTGGTCCTGCAGCTCGCCTCAGACCTAATAATGTTCCAGATGAGTATTTCTCTTGTATGTAATTGCTAAACTAATTTTTGTTACTTAGTTATACACTTTTGTACTTTATGAATAAAAACTTAGGATGCACATATTCCATTGGTAAATTTAACTGAAGGTCAACTAGGGACAATCTGGATAATGACAAAGTTGAAATGGTCTTTGAAAGCACAGTTGCACTACTGAGTATTTCCAAGACCTGACTTTGCAGGTCTGAAAGTGTATTTGAATCCTACAGATTGCTTTTGTGGTCTGCCTCAGTGACCAACTGCAAATGCTCTTGCCTTGTGAATGGCAATCCTTGAATCAGATCTTTGGTACTCAAGACAGCCCAGAAATCCCCCCCTCATGTCTCACCGCATTTCCTGATTTACCAGCTTATGGTCTTAAAGGAATATTAGATTGTTACTTTCTTTTACATATTATTTTATGAGTATTATAATATATTACTTAGTTATTAAAACACACCCTAATGGCCTGACAGCAGTTGAGTAAACTGCAAGTAAACTTAAGTAAGATAATAAATGTGAGTAAAAAAAATCAATGAATGCTTACAAATTACTGATTCACTATGCAGTCTCATTTCAGGTGAACATTTAATGCCTGCAGGTTTTGGTACTTTTATATGTAGCATACAGGCATTCCCTTCATGTTTCATGGAATTTTCTTCTATCTAGATCATTGTTCTCCATGCCCTTTAAAACTTGTAGGCCTCAACCCCAGTAACTTTAAGTTCTGTTTACTTCATTGTTTGATGCTGTTCTAAACTGTTTTAAATGTATACTTGGAGAACGTGGGAGTCAAATGCAGTTCCAGGTTTCCCCTGGAGAAATAAGTTCAGGAAGAAGAAAATCAAAGTATCTCCTGTTTGTGACACGTGCACTGTTTTAATGAAGTAGCATAGCTGTCTTTGTAGCACTACATGTATCTATGCAGGAATTATTAATGGTTCCCTTGCCAGTGTAATCCTATATGTATTTCAGTCAAGCATTGACTGTCAGACTCAGGGCAGAGTAATTGTGAAATGTAATGGGCCTGTGTTATACAAAATGTCAAACTAAATGATGTAATGGTTCCTTTTGGCTTGAGTCTAACCATCTGAATCTTAGCCAGCTTGCACTTGGCTATCTTTCTAAGGACGCTGGCCAGAAAAAGCTGCTGTCCTGATAGTTGTATTTGGTTCTTTTACCCTAGAAGTTTATTAGCAAGCAGGAAAAATCCAGTTTGATTAGCACAGCATTTAGTTGCTCTTTTGTGAAAACTTACTACTTGGATTATTTTTCTAACTGTGGCTAATATAGTTTAAAAATTTAAAGCTGTAAATAAGTAAGCAAGGGGAGGAGAGACTGTGAACTAAAATTTCATAAAAACAATAGCTTGACAGTTTAGTGATTATTTTGCTCCATATGGTTTTCATTCTGGAAAAAACATCTCTTACGCCCAGAAATTTTTTGAAACTAAGCTAATTGTATTATGCGATAGGGAGGCTTTTGTTTTACATCTGATTTTTTTTTGACTTAGGTGACTAATTCTCACATATGATTCTTCCAGTTAATTACGAAGGCATTGTCAGAAACCTTACAGTAAGTTTCCTCACGTTTGTTTCTTTAGCTTAATTTCTACTGATGTATACAGGTATTTTATAGCATCAGCTGTTTGCTGGGCTTCTTACATAACATCTGGACTCTGGCACAGTGACCTTCCATAGGCTATACAGTTAACAACAGCAACAAAAGTAGTTTCATGCAGGGGAAAGGAAGGTCAAAGTTGAGGAAGGTGTCATATGGCTATTGTGGTTGTGCATTAACTAAGGTTTTGTGTTGGTTTCTTTTTGCTAACTCTTACATAGCACTGTGTTGTGTTGCTCTTCAAACTGGAGAACTTCTGTATCTGGACCATGCTGGCTGCAGGCCAAGTCAGTGTAAAGCTCAGCTCCATTTCCTGGACAAACATACAATTTTCTTGCTCACACCTTTTTTGATAAACAGCTTTGAGAAAGGATATTGATTCTTTTTTGTCAGTTCCAGCTTAAGGAATTTGTTTTCCTGCTCTGTACCTGGCTTTTGTTCTTATCCCTGCACCACAGTCTGTTTGCCTCTCAGTTGTGCAGACACTGTTGGTGAAGAGCTGTGCTGTTTGTATAGATGACTTTACTGTAATAGTGGAATTTTTGAATAGTGGAGGGGCTTTTTGTTTCGGTTAGGTTTATTATTTGCTTTTTTTTTTGCTTTTTAAATCATGAATGGGTCCTAGTTGGTGGGAAAAACCTGTTTTGTCCCTGAGTGACCAATCTAAAAATCTAAAAAAACCTTTGAATGTGTGTTACTTTCTGTATTACAGAGCTGTAGAATTATTGCACTGGATGGTCTCCTACCACTTGAAAGTATCATGATGTTCATGTCTCAGTATAATTCTTTATTAATTCTAAGCAGTACTGTTTGGTTCTGTATAGTTGTAGGCTGTAAGAAAAAAAGTAAATTAGGCCTGTAATTCAATATAAATCTTCCAATAACTATTGAATGTAAAACCAGTTGGTATTTGTTATTTAAATAGTTATTAATATTTAAGTCCCAGACCATATGACTCCAAACCTAATGGAGTCCTGTTGTCCTTAGTGGAAGTTATTGCAAACCCTTTGCGATTGAATTGCTTTACAAGAACAAGACATAAGCAAAAGTTTGGTGAAGTGTACATTTTATTTTTTAATTTAAACATTTCAGTGCATAGAACCGAATCAGCCTTTCAAAGCTTATATGAAACAGCTGCTACCCAAGCGTTTTCATTATTCATATAATGACCGGATTGAACCATTGCACTTCTATTTAGACTCCCAATGGCAGCTTGCTAGGTAAGTTACAGTTTTCAGTACTTGATTTTACAACAAATAACTTCTTTTTTTTCTCATAGCTTTTTTTCTTCCAGATGCTTGGAGTTCAGTAATAGCTATTGGAGCCTGGTATTCTTGTTTATCGTAGCAAAGGGACATTGCAAAGAAACAGTGCCTGCTTTTTGCTACAGTTTTTGCCAGCCTGAGGAGGTTCAATTCTAAACTGTCAGCTACCAATACTCTCCCTGCTGAGTATGCAGCTAGTAGCAGGCTTTGTGAAACAAGTGTTAGAAACTAAGGTTCCCGTAGTCTGATACTTGAGCACATCTTGCCGTGCTTTAGGAATTTCTGAAGCGAGTCATGAAAAGTATGTGCATAACTACTCTGTTGAATCAGTCTTGTGAGCAATCCACTGGCATACACTGGACTTACTGAACCTACTGTTGTTAATTACCTTATGTGTTGAGACCAATGAATTTACAACTCCCAGATGTCATTTAACCCCAGCCAGCAACTAAGCACCACAGAGCTGCTCGCTCACCCTCCCCCACCCCGGTGGGATGTGGAAGAGAATTGACGGGGGGGGAAAAAAAGTTAAGCTCTTGGGTTGAGATAAAGACAATTTAATAGGACAGCAGTGGAAGATAAAATAATAATAACAATTATAAAAGAATATACAAAACAAGTGTTGCACAGTGCAATTGCTCACCACCTGCTGGCTGATGCCCATCCTGTCCCTGAGCAGCGACGGCTGCTGCCCCCCAGCCAACTCCCCCCAGTTTATATACTGAGCATGATGTCATATGGTCTGGAATAGCCCTTTGGCCAGTAGGGGTCAGCTGTCCTGGCTGTGCCCCCTCCCAGCTTCTTGCGCCCCTGGCAGAGCAGGGGAAGCTGAGAAGTCCTTGACTGGTGTGAGCCCTGCTTAGCAACAATTAAAACATTAGGGTGTTTTCAGCATGATTCTCATACTAAATCCAAAACACAGCACTATGCCAGCTACTAGGAAGAAAATTAACTCTATCCCAGCTGAAACCAGGACACCATAATAATGACATCTGCTATAATAATAAAATTTTGCACACCTCTGTGATACTGCAGGGCTTTCATAATGGAAGAGTTTTTTAGTCCATGTATTTGGTAAGCCCAGTTGTGTAACACCGTAAACATGTGCAAGTCATGCAAATCAGGTTTGGGTTACTAGAATTGCACATGTTTAAATGGATGGACCTGGCATATGCTGAGATCTGTTTTTATTAGACTGTAATATGCCCAGCCGACTGCTCTAAATTATGTTTTTTTTATTTAAAAAAAAAAACCCAAACCCTTAAACTACTTATAAAAAGTACTGTGAAATTATCCAGATGACAGTGAAATGAAAATCTGTTATCCTGAGAACAACCATTTTGTTCGTGTCATCTGATATTTGACTTTAAATGACTGTGGTGGACACTTGAGAATTCCAAAGGGATAGCATTTGCAGAGAAAACTATCCTTCTGATTTTATAGAATCATAGAATGTTTTGGGTTGGAAGGGACCCCTAGAGGTCATCTAGTCCAACCCCCCCTGCAGTGAGCAGGGACACCGTTAACTAGATCAGGTTGCTCAGAGCCCTGTTCAACCTGGCCTTGAATGTTTCCAGG
>BOSO01005694.1:0-24453 GCA_018403395.1 Gorsachius goisagi
CCTTGACCTGCTGGCCACGCTTCTCCTGATGCAGCCCAGAGTACGGTTGGCCCTCTGGGCTACCAGCACACATTGCCTGCCCATGTCCAGCTTTTTGTCAGCTTTGAGCCAGTCCTCTTGATGCCATGATACCTGATGTTGCTGAAAAGCAAAGCACAATTTACACTAACACCAAAAAATCATAATTTCCTTAGGGTGAGTAGAAGTTTATGAGACTGCCCGTTCCACAGCACATTTCCACTGTAAACCGTTCTTTGGGTACATTGCCAAGAAAAAAACCAAACCAACCCTCACAAAACCTGCCAGCTGCAGAGTTATCAGATATACCTGTACAGGACTGCTTCCATTTGCTTGTAAGCACAGAGCCTTGCGAGTGCTCCTGAAGCCACACGGCAGGAACACCGGTGGCAGCCGGGCCACACTGGGTATAGATTTTGTTCTGCCCCTTTCATATCATATCTGAAAATGAGTTATTTTTATCCATGAGTAAATTAGATTACCTGGCTTTTAATAGAAATGCTATTGAATCAGTGCAGCTGAACATCACTGAATCATGAAAATGAGATTATTGTGTTGCTGAAGGAATACAAAAGGACTCAGCGCCGGAGCCGTTGTTGAAGTCCATGCACAGCTTGGTGGTTGAGCTTCATTCAGATGGTATGCAGTGTATTGGTATTTCACAGAATAGTTTATGAAATACTAATCTCAATTCCACACCTGTTTTCATTTTATATTGTCCTTTACACCTGGGCAAAGGGGATGTAGAAAGATGTTACAAGCATCTGGTGCCAGTAGATGCCTTGCGAGGTAGGCTGGGTGAGTGAGGCTTGTTCAGACTGGGGAAGGGAAGGCTTTGAGGGTGCCTAACAGCAGCCCCCCCCCCGCCTCCCAGCCCCTACAGGGAAGCTGGATCTGGGCTCTTCCCTGCAGTGTATGGCAGGAGGACAAGAGACAACAGGCCCAAATTGAAACAAGAGAGGTTCAGACTGAGCATGAGAAACTTGCTCCCCATGAGGACACCCAGGCACCAGAACAGGTCCCAGAGATGTTGCGCAATCACCAGCCCAGAGCGTGGAGCTCCGTACCTGACCAGATCAAGCCCTGAGTAACCTGGTCTGATCTCACACCCAGCCCTGCTGTGAGCAGGAGGTCGGTCTAGAGACCTCCCAAGGCCCCTTCCAACCTGAACGATCCTAAGACTCTGTGAACCTGTGACCTTTGCTTATGTATCTATCTCCTTTGGGTGATATGGTTGTTCTTCTGAACACAGTAGGTTAAGTGCATTCATACACAAACCCATGTAATTACATGATGTGGAAGAAATCAATTTTTTCTATTTCTTTATTAAGCTAGGATCTTTCCCAGTCTGAAAGACTTTCACACAAGGATCAGAGTACAGACCCTGAATTTAGGTTGTATAAAAGTACATTGCTGTGATATATTTTCAGCTTGCTTTAAACATCCTGCCAAGTTTGGGTGAGGAGAGAGAATGCTTAATAACATAATATGAATGCTCAGATTATAGGGATAGAAAGAACCCTAACAGGGTTTTTTTGCTATTGCATGAGAGAGCAGGTTTTGGGTTCAGCAACTTCCTTTGAACTCCACTAGGTGACTACAGAGACCTCTCACCTTTTTAATGCTAGTGACAAATTCTGTACCTTTGTAGGAACATCAGACATCTTTTGAAATCAGAAGATCTAGTTCAAACAGAGATTATAGATGTGAATCAAAATTGTTTAATATTTTTAGGTTCACTGCTCAGCTTCCTTTGTTCTAAAATATATGAATCTACTAATCACAGCTGCAATAAAAGTTCAGTACTCACTAGGGATTGACCATAAATAAATCAAACTGGGAAATCCGTTTTACATGCTGGCTGGAATGGAAAACCTGGACAGCCTCTGAAAAGGCCTCAATTGATATGCAATATAATATCATATGTGTTGGTAAAATATGTTATAGGATGTGTTTTTAAGCCTGAGAAACAGGTGACTTGTTGACACTGAAGTATCAGGTGGGGGGAGTCACACCATTGGTTTAATGGGTTTTTTTCCAGGATTCAGGGTCCTGACATTTTGTCCTGCCTATTACAAAACACAAATTTTACTCTCATCATTCATTTCCTTTTTTTGTATGTACAGTGCTGAAGCCTTGGACTGCAAATAGCCTCTTTGACTCATCCAAGTTTTTATTTACTGTTGTGACCAATTATGTGTCCTACCTTGTGCTGCAAAAATTAATTCACAGTTTCCACTTATCTAGTGCTTCACCAGTCTATTTTAGCATTTTAGCATTGTGAACCAGATCAGCTCTTTCAGACCTTCTCTCCTTCTCTGTGTTCAGAGCCCTTCAAAGTAATCAAACTTTCCCAAAGGTAGAATTTAGACTTTTGAGAAGATATCCACTAATCTGCTTTGAGAATCAGCCAGTAAAACATATGTGGAAACCCAGAGACACTGCTCTTTAAAAGGGTCTTAATTCTGCATTTTTCCCTCTGGAATATAAATTTATTTTCCATCATCATCTAATTGACCCAGAGGACAAAATTCATTAAGCTAGTTCTGGTCTAGTTTGTTGTCACTGCTTCTCAGATGACCTTCAGTGGTACTGGTTTTCACTGGTTTGTTAGTCCTTTTCTAATCTACAGAAAAGGAGATTGCAGTATGTCAGTAATGGGTTCACTTTGAGAAATACCAAAAAAAAAAAAAAAAGCCTTTATAAGTGACTAAATGAAAATATTTTAAAGAAGAAGATCCATACCAATTCCAGGGGTGAATGTTGTACTTTAATCTGTTTATAGTGTTGTTTTGGACAGCTTCTTTTTTCTTATTTAGCTTCATTAAATGCTTAAATGCCTTGCCGGTTGCTTTGTACCTGATTTACCACTTACCCATGCAGAGCTGTATCTTTACGCTGTCACTGATTGATTTCTTAGGGGGCTCTTGAATAAAGAGGATCTGAGCCAAAGTCCATGAAATTCAAGGTGATTTTTTTCCCCGACTTTTCCTCATGACCTGTGGTGTTACCTAGCAGGAGTGTCATACAGAATAGATGCTCATGGATTTGGCAGAAAAATGGTCTTTTGAAACACTTGCATTCTCTAACTGGCAGCACAGATAATGCCTTCAGAAAACATATGGGGACACCTTGCTGCTGTTCTTTTCCTTGCCATGTCTATTCTAGGAATTAGCATCAAATTTCTAACATGTTAATTATATTCAGATTTGTAAGAATGCATCTTTTCTGGGCAGACTTGAGCAGATGTTTCTGATGTACCTTAAATGAAACGCTGCAAAGAGTCAAATGTTTGCAGTGGCTGGGAGGTAAATCCTATCACTGGCTCCAGTTTGTTACGGTCATCCTAATCTATGCGGTGGGGTGAAGCAACATTAGCAGGGATGGAAAACAGTCTGTTCCTAACCCTCGCTGTTCTCATGGCAGATGAAACAAAGAGCAAGAGCAAAGATAAGTATGAGCATTAATGCAGTAGTTAGGGTAATGAGATCAGAGGAAACCTTTATTATATTCATTTAAAAAATTCAGAAGTTATCTGTATAGTAGTGCCTTATCTGAATCTGATCACAGAAAAAATAAATAACCAGACTTTGAGGAGGCTAAGAGAAAAAGATGCTGAGGCTTTTTGTCTTTTATAAGTACCTTGTGAGTGTCTCAAAAGCAACCTGAGTGGAGATGTGGGTTTTTTTTTTCCCAGTGCTATGTTTCCTGTGTTACTGAGAACAGTCTGTCATGACTCTGCCTTGCGGTCATTGCTGAAAGGCTGTCTCAGAAAACCAGAACTCCGGATTTTGTTATTTCCTGGATTTTTGTCCAGTTTTCCAAAATAATTCTATCACCTACAGTCAGAATTTTATGGACATGTGTTTACCTTTTTTTCTCTCCTGAAAGACAAATCATCCTACAGGGTGTCTCTGGGAGGTAGTGCAAACTGGGTAAGCCATCTCCTGCAATGACTCCTTCCCCCCCAGGTACAGGAGCCACTTGAAAGGTGACCACCACAGTGGAACAAACAGACCCTGGAATTCATTTTGTGTATGGGGCATTGGCAGTGGAAAAAATTTCCTCAGTGTATGGGGTACGATAGGACCGATACAAACAAAAAGTCTGTGAATCACATGGACCTTGGGCAGCTCTTGCCCTGTACTGGTACTGCTGTACAGTGTGCAGTAGCACCTAATCTGCAACGATGCAGTAAGGTGTTTTGCTACTCCACACCAGCAGTCTCAGTCATCTGTTAACTGTTTTACTTCTGTGCTCAGCGGAAGACAGCTCTTATCTCTAAATACTTGCATTAAAATTCTCTTTGGACAATTACGTTTTCTTGGTACCATGCCACGTGCATCATTATGGAACTCATAATTATGCCCTTTGCCCCATTTATTCTGTGGATGAAATAGCAATAAAGTAGTGAATCCAGCACTTGGCGGACCGATTTGCTTTGGTGTTTAGGACTGCAATGGGAATAACACTGTGTTCAGCACGTGTAGGAAAATTAGATCGCGGGCTTACAGCCAAGCGTCAGATACACGTTCAAGATGCTGCTGGAGAAGAGGGGCTCATCACAAAGGTCTTCTGCATGGCTGGAATACAACATCGTGACGGCAAAGCAAGCACTGCTTGTCAAACGTCCTCTGACTCTTAGCCACCAAGGCAACCTAAGTACCAGTGTAAGCGGTTCCTCCTTCCAGGTCATCGTGAATATACCCAGTGAGGCAGAAACCTAATCCGTGCATGACTTTATTTATTGTAAATGCACAGTGATGCAAAATCTTAAGAAATTGATTCAAGAATTGTTCTCTCTGCTCCGTTAAAAAGTGACATGATCAAAAGAGACTCTCAACCTTGCATTAACTAGGCAGTTAAATCAGGTTGCTACGTGTCTTGTGTATTTGAACCATCTGCTGAGCTTAACCATTCATTTTAATTTGTCAGTACACTAGAAATTCTACCAAGCCAATACGGCAAAAGCAATTTCCGGGGAGAAATGCAGAGGTCTCCTCATGAGAATGAAATATTTCAGCACTCCTACCACATGTGACAGCTAAGCAAATCTGTCCCTGGTACTGACTTTATTAAAACCTTCTGTGCTTAGTAATAAAATACTGTCACCTCACCTCTACCCAAGGTAATGGCAGGGGAAGTCTATGAAGATCCTCAGCAGATTCATGATAATTGGAAAATGTGTAATATACACATACTAAAAGAGTAATGTAGAGCTATCCAACAATGCGGAGATAGTGTTGTTAATTTACAGCCTGACTGAATGTCTCATGTATTCAGGAGCTGCCTTGAATAGTAATTAATAAAATTGGGTTCAGAAGGGAAGGATGAGTGTACTAGTCTCAGGACTTGGCCTCAGACTTGCTCCATAGGAACACTGCTATTTAAGCTGCTTTGTACAGTGAAATACTGCAATTCTCTCTCTACATGGGCTAAAAAAGATTTATCGCACATGAACTCAATTGAAAAGAATGTATCATAAATTTTCTTCTTTGAAGCCAAATTGGTGCTCACATTTAATGTCACTGAACTTTGGAAAAAGTCTCTCTCTGCTGCTGAAGCACAGCTCTAGTTTTCCTGCTTTTCTTTATTCATTGGTGTGGATAGCATGAAAATTTGAAGATTGGTAGAAATAAAAAAAGATGCTTTTTTTTTTTTTGTAGAGACATAAACCTTACATTTCAAAGCTTAAGTCAAATTCATACTAGGAGTGAAGAAAGTAATTTTCCTCCAGCTCAGGCCATTCCAGATGTGCTTCCTATGAAGTTTCCTTATCCTTCTGAAAGCTTGGATGCAGGTCCTCCCAGAATGGGGGCAACCTCACCAGAGAAACCACTCTTCTGAAATGGTTTGAGAGCAAGTATCTACAAAATCTATAAATTATGTCCTCCTGTACCTATTCTAAGGTTAGCTATAAAATTGTTCCATTTCACGGCAAAAGAACAGGATTTTATTGCATTTTCATTCCAGTGAAGAATAAGGAAGAGTTTAGTGTTTTTAAAGGTAAGGATAGCACATAAAATACCACATTGGAATGTGATATAGACGGGCTCAAAGCCAAGTTTTACCTTATTAGCAGCAGAATTTGAATCTGAAGCCTTTAGCCCTGCTTACTGTACTCCTCATCAGGTGACTGCCTGTTGCAGTACCTCTCTGCCCTCAGAAATTCTGCCAGAACCTGAAAAACCAACCTGAGGCGAGTTTTTAAAATAAAGTCATGGTCTTCGGCAAATATGGTTCTATTTCAGTAGAGAAAAAAAAAAAAAAAAAGAAGAAGAAGAATTTATTCTGACAGTTCTAATAGCACATTTCTTTCAATAAAATGAAATGGTAACTTGTCAGGACCCTGATGGCACCTGTGGGTCTTATTCACCCTGACCAGCCTGGCCTGGAGTCTCCACCTGTACACCCTGCCCACGGGCTCAGGAGTCCCAGCAAAATTGAGCTCAGGGCTACACTGAGTGTGTCCCAAACCTGACCTGCAAGCTGACATCCTGGCCTAACTTTGACCTTGCCCCATCGCTGTGGACTTACCCAGTGATCACTGGGCTGTGTCTCACCCTGGTCACCTTCACCAGGCCTGGTCTTAACTCGCTGATTTGCCTTCCCAGCTTGATCTCAGCACTGCAACATCACCACGGCTGTGCCTGACAATTTGGGCTCTGGGTTGATGCTAGCTGCCATAGCTGAGCTGGCTGTGTCCTGCCTGCCACACTTGGTGGTTGTCACAAATATTCTTCAGGTGCAGAATTTGAAAATCCATGAAATATTTTCAAATCACACTCTTCTGATACTTTATTGGGAATTTTACAAAAATAGAATGAACTAGAAGAACTTTTTTCTAATCTAGTTCTAGTGTGTATGTGATATATGTACATAATATTGTCCTCAGATAATCTAGGGTAGAGATAGCAAGGGAATCATCTTTGTAATTAAGCCAGTAAGGCACATGACCTCCTTCAGAACGGGGTATTTGGGTAATTAAGCTTGTACATTGGGCACATATTGTACCTTGCGGGTAATCTGACAGCCCTGGAGACTCTCCAACAACGTATATATATATTGCTATTTTTTAAAATTAGAAATATATTAAAAAACAAATGCTCATTCTTGTTTTGTTTTCCTTCCTCTTGTCTCTCACTGACCTCCCTCTATTGTTCCTTCTCTACGGAGCTTCTTAACATCAGCATCTCTGCACAGATGTTAGCACAATGGGTTGCCATAAAGGATTACAGAGTCATGCAGTTCCTACAAGGTCACTCAAAAATTCAGATTGGAATACAGATTATAACCAAGGAGTTGCTTTAATTCAAAGTAAAACCAAAAAGCAAATTGTGCTTCCAAATTTCCTCAGAGGTAGTACACTTTACAACTATGAAATCTGCAATTGACTTATCCATGCTGTGCTCAGGTATTAAATGAGTAAAGCTCAAAGCAAGCTGTATGTCTTTATTGGAAGTTTTACAGCATCTCTTTCACTTTATTTGCAATGAAGATGCAACTTTTTTTTTTTTTTTAAATGAAAACTTGTGCTAGAAAAGGATAACACCTGCACATAATAAATAAAAATGCTTGTGTTCTTATGCATAGTTTCTCAGCAGTAGCTTTCCAGGTGTTTCACAGCAGTGATCGGTAACATTGAGCACACTGGACTTGGCATTTTTTCATGACTTTACTGAAAAAAATAGTCACAAGCAACTTTATTTTTCATCCAGGTCTAATTCTTAGGGAAAGAGAGACAGAACAGTGAAGTGACTGACTTAAGTCCCAGTCCAGGTCAGTGGCCAAACTGGAAGAAAAGCTCAAAACACCTTAGCTGATTGTAAAGCCACTTGTACGAGGTAGGAGGACAAGGCTTGTAACACAAGAATCATAATATGAAAAGGATCAAGCCACACCTAGAACTGTAGACATTTGCTAGAGAGAGGCTATGTAGCCCAGCAGTTTGAGAAAGAGAGTGAGGATTCAGCCTTCTCTTTTATTTTGGGTGTCATGTTATTATCATATTGTATCTATATGTATATGATAATATATATAATCATATGTATATAATCATATATATATAAACCTAGCTTTAGTGTTAACTTGCTCAATGGTCCCAAAAAAAAAAAAAGACCTTTATGCATATTGCACAGCAGGCTGCTCCTTGACCACTCGTGAAATAAGGTGCTCACTGATACAAGATTGGCTTATTTTGCCTCTCTGCAGTTGCAACCGCATCCCATCATGATAAATAAAATATGAGACCTTGTTCACCAGACTAGTTTTTTGCTTTCTCTATTTACAACTTATGTAAAAGGTAGAAACAATACCAGCCAATTCACAGGGTTTTTCTGAAGATTAGTTGCACTGGAATACTATTCTTGAAAAAAGCTGAGAAAGCTAAAGACTCTAAGGTTAAGATGTATTTTAATGAAGATGTGGTTATCAGCTCTCACATGTAAAGAGAACCCATTTCACTCAGAGCAACCCAGACGCTTTACCAAGCACCGCAGTAAGGTGGTGTAACAGATGACATTCACAACCAAAGGGCTATGCTACGAAAGCTCCCTGGGAAACACAGCTCCTTACCGGGGTATCTCTTCCAAGCAGAGGCAAAGGGCCCCTTTCCTTCAGGTCTTTTGTGCATTATTTCACTTAGGCATGATCCAAAACATGCTCAGGTCAACAGGAATCTTCTCGTTGAGTTGAAGGAACATTAGCTCTCAGCCACATGTAGCAAGATAATTATAGGAGTATTTTTAAGGGGTGATTTATTCTCTTTTGTGTGGATTTAAGTGAAAGATTTTTTCCTCCTTTTGGATGCTAATATTTGGGCAAGTACTATCAAAAGAAGAAATTATATTTTGAAAGCCCACTCTCCATAAATACTATGGAAAACAACCAATCCTTTGTGTCTTCCATTTTCTACCAGTATCTGAATATATATCAGCAATTAAGTGAACCTTGCAACATCTTCAAAGTCAGTATTAACATCCCCATTGAGAACTGAAGACACTGAGGTACAAAGAAAATAATTGAGTGTTCCAGAGCTATAAAACTAGACAGTCCAATTTGATATACTCTGTTATTCATAGCTATTATGTATTAAGTTACACCGTTCTGAATGCACATTCACCTGCAATGCCACTTTCTGCAAGTTTTTGTCACAGAATAAGGTGTTTCAAGTTGTCAGACATCAATGCATTTTGTACACTTAATCGCTTATATTTTCAATTTAGTGGAGAAATTTTCAAACACAATCATTTTTAATAGATTCCAAATGAAAAAGTGCATTTGCAATTTCTTTTACCCACAAGAAAACAAAGAAAAATGCCCAACAAAAGTTTACTGTGCATAAAACAGGGAGGTATCTATTGTAGTCCTTTCCTACCCATATGTGATAATGACTTTCCTGTTGGTTTTGAGATAACTACCCTGAGGAATAAAATATTGCAGCGTTTACTCTGTTACAAATGTATCATTTTGACTGAGTAAATACTGCAGGTTTGGCCCCTTGCTTGTTTTAGATAGTCTTCTTCAAGCTCACAAAAAAAATTTACTGAGATTACTAGAACTTTTGCCAATTATTTCGCTGGGAACAGGAAAATAACCATTCCTAAGCAGTACATAGGAGACAAGAAAAAATCTGTAACTTTCCTTACTTTCCTCTCGTAGTGTCAAAGCTGGATGCTTTGGAGTTGGCGTCTTGCTGGGTGCGGGTGATACCAGTGCTGAGGGATGGCTGCTTGAGAGATCTGTTCCCTTTAGCTGTATCCCGGCTTGCAGTGACCGCTTGCTGGAGAGGGACCTCTCTAGCATTGCTCTGCAGAGATGCCCCTTTGCTGCTAGGTGAGCTTCCCATCTTATCATTGTCAGAGTCACCATCACTGTGTCCATTTGACTGGCTTGCAGGGGTAGAGGCTGTAGGGTTGGAGGTTTTCTTCACTGCCTTCATTCCCAGAGTCTTGCCTGAAGGTGCAAAAGGAGGTCCGGGTGAGGCACTCTCTTCGGCAGCTTGGATCTCAGAATGGGGTGACCCCACAATTGCAATTGGAGATGGAGTCAAGTCTGAGCGACTTGTCCAGGTTTCGCCACCCTGGCCTGTGGTCCAGGGCTTTCCTGGGGTATTAAATCCAATGCTACCACTCTGTAAGTGCAATAGGAGCAGCAAGAAGATTATCTCCTTCATTCTGCTAGTTTGTAAATGCTACAAGTTATCTCACATTTATTTCCCCAGCAAGAAATCCTCTAGCCTCTCCCTCCTCCTGAGCTGCTGCTCATACAGTGAGCCTACCCAGAGGATGCCCTGGCAGGCTTTATTTTTGTAGAAAGGAAACAGGTTTTGGTGTTTCAAAACTGTCTAAGGAAGCCTGGTTTCCTGTTTCTGTGGATTCCTCTGCAACCTGTGACCCCTTGGAGAGCGGGAGCCTGGCAGCCTTTGTGGGAGGAAAAAAGAAGTTTCTGCAGAAGGCACAGGATAAAGATTAATGGCACAATAGAAATGTGGAAAAATATGTACTGTGAAGTAATCCTGAGGGATAAAGACTGAATTTATTAGGTAATTTTCCTTTCACACACACACTCTGGTGTACAGAGAACAGAAGTGACTTGTCACATGTGCCCTTTGGGTGGTTCGTACTTGTGACCTTGTTATTGAAAAAAAGAGTTGGCAAAACTGGTGGGCTACATAAAGCTGGAAGTTCTCTTTTTCTTTGAATGTTTAAGCACACTGCTGCCAAAAGTGGAGAGATGATAAGGAAGAGGTTCACACTGTATTCATCGCTGTGCCACAAGCCTTCGAATGTAATACTTTACCTGTAGGTCATTGGTCATTTATGCCTCATCCTATTTCTATAGTTCATACAATGATGTGTATGAAGTATTTCTATAGCATTGCCTATAGGCATCTGCTGTCATTTCAGATTCTCTAGGGTACGAGAAATGCCTACATGGGCCTGGCAGAGGTGGCATATGATCTATGGACAACATGCCCTTCTGGGGAAGGATACTTGAGAGCATTTCAAATGGAGTTAAAAGCTTGCATAAGGGCAACTTAATACCATCCTAGATCCCCATTGACTGTAATTGGAGTTTAGACACCTAGTTCACAGGCAGGTCCATATTTATGAACATCTAAATCCATATCTCTAAATCTACTAGCTGAATCCAACACACGGACAAGACTGAAAAGAATATCCTGAACCTCTGAGTCCAGTCCTTCCCTTTTATTGCATACTTTTACAATTAATTAACTACAATTAATATTATTCTAAACCAATATTAATTGTAACCTAAACATAATATTGGTAACTTCTTGTTCAGAAAAGATCTGGGGAGATGGATATTCAGGCTAAAGAGAAAAGATCATTTTTTATACCAGAAGGGTAGATGAATACCGGAGCAGGTTACCCAGAGAAATTGTGAGATCTCCATGCCTGGAGGTATGCAAAACTCAACTAGACAAGATCCTTAACAACATGATCTAAGGCCTGCTTTAAGTTGAGTTTTGGACCAGATGACCTTTAGATGTCCTTCCCAATCTATGTTACTCTATGAAATTATGCTTAGTAGCTGCAGAGTTGAATATTGCATTCAGGGAAGAGGAGAAGGAATCTTTCCTCCTCTATTGCCATTCTCCAGCTCTCTGAGACTAAGGAGAATTAGTTTCTTGTTGAAGGAAAAGAAAGGGAAAAGGTAATTGCTGAAGAAATTGCATAGAGAAATGTAACATGAAATTTTAAAGAAGGGACAAAGCAGAAACAGAATACTGTTTCTGTTTTTGTCAGGAACCAAGTAGACCTGAGAAGGTATTGTCAACCTGTTCAAAACCCCTCTGAAAGCAGCCTTACACACCTGGAAACAGAACAGCATCTCCTGGGCATGCTTTATATTATTTGAGGGTCACCTTTTCTCAAAACCAGAAGCAAAATCCCAATTCCATGGATGTTTGATGATTAGCAGTGACACCATGGAAAAGCTGGTAAATGACTTGCAGTTCATTTCAGGAGATACATTCAAAAAAAAAGAAAAAAACAAACTATGGAGGGTAAAACACTAGTTCTTACTTCAGTCAAGTAAATCTCTGTGACGGCTGTTCCTGTTTTGAAAGATTTGGATAACAGGGCCTCGCTCTCAGTTTCCAGGTGGAAGTCTGGCCTTTTAGGCATGCTAAAGGATTGGGGTTTCCATTTGCTATAATTTTATTTTTCTGTTTTATTGTCTCAGTAAAGTGTAGGCTGCTACTGTGCAAGTAAAAGAGATGTGATTTTGTGATACAACATGTTAGAAAAGAAATGCAGTTGTGCTCCCTTTTGGAGACGTTATTTCCCCTCTTATTCATCGTGAAAAATCTGTAAACGCCCTTTGAATGTAGGACACAGGAGACAGTCTGATGAACAATCTCATTTATAGGCTAACATAAGCCATTCCAGGTGAGCGCTTCTCTTTTTGAGCTCTGTATTTGAGATCTTGAATTAATACCGTTACCTGAATTAACATTTGTCATCCCATATTTTTAGAAATCCCAAGACAAAATGAGGGGTAAATTAGTGTTGACCATATTTGCAAATTAAATGCAAGCTGGCTTTAAAAAAGAAAAATCACAGCAGCTGCATACTGTGCTTATTTATACAGTCAGAGTGCCTATTAACAAACAAAGCTTGGATTCTGCTTTGAATTACTCCACTGCAAGTGTTAATTCTGCCTCTAAAGTCAGGGTAGAAGAGTCTGGCTTTTGGTGCTTGGTAGATTTCATTATAACAGTGTTTATTTCCCTGTCTGAATACTCCAAAATGAAAATCTATTGTTAATATGATTTTATTAGTACATGTCTGGGCTGTTGATTATTGTTTGAAGCTGTTTTTATTTAGCAAAACAATCTTGGGATTGTAAGAAACTCAGGATATCCAGTTTTCAGATTGTTGTCTGCTGGATCTGAATCCCAAGCTCATTATAAATAGTATTTCAGCATTAGTTCACATCCAAGTGCTGCTTGTCTCAGTGCAAATTGAACCTAGGAAAAGATAAGCACTTGGATGCATTTGGTGAAATTTAGGTTTAGTTTAGAAACTTCTTCTGCATACGCAGCCCCCTGAGCCAGAAGACAGGGATGGGGAGCAGAACAAAGCTCCCATGATCCAAGAGGAAATGGTTAGCGACCTCCTCAGCCAGTTAGACACACACAAGTCCACGGGCTGGATTGATGGCCTGAGGCCAGTCATATGAGGTTCAACAAGGCCAAGTGATGAGTCCTGCACTGTTACTGCCCTGCAATGTTACAGGCTTGGGGATGAGTGGCTGGAAAGCTGCTTGGCAGAGAGGGATCTGGGGGTACTGGTCAACAGCCAGCTAAATATGAGCCAGCAATGTGCCCAGGTGGCCAAGAAGGCCAACAGCATCCTGGCTTGTATCAGAAATAGTGTGGCCAGCAGGAGCAGGGAAGTGATGGTCCCTCTGTACTTGGCACTGGTGAGGCTGCACCTCAAATACTGTGTTCAGTTTTGGACTTCTCTCTACAAGAAAGGCATTGAGGTACTGGAGCATGCCCAGAGAAGGGCAAGGAAGCTGGTGAGGGGTTTGGAGCATGAGTCTGATGAGGAACTAGGGTTGTTTAGCCTGGAGAGGAGGAGGCTGAGGGGAGATCTTATCACCCTCTACAAGTACCTGAAGGGACGTTGTAGCAAGGTGGGTGTTGGTCTCTTCCTCCAAGTAACAAGCGATGGGATGAGAAGAAATGGCCTCAAATTGCATCAGGGGAGGTTTGGATTAGATATTAGGAACAATTTCTTCACCAAAAGGGTTGTCAAGCACTGGAACGGGCTGCCCAGGGAAGTGGTTGAGTCCCCATCCCTGGAGGTATTTAAAAGATGGATAGATGAGGTGCTTAGAGACCTGGTTTAGTAGTGGACAGATATGGTTGGACTTGATGATCTTAAAGGTCTTTTCCAACCAAATGATTCTATGATTCTATGAATCTATGATTAGGTAGAAACAGGTTCAAAATTATCCTGAAAACTCCCACTCAACATGATGCTTACTCCCTTATGCATAAATCTGTAGATGCCACATTTTTTTATTAGTTGTGTATCAGTGTTACTGAAATCCCTCCATGTTGGGCTGGCCTCATGGGCTTTTATTGTAAAATTTAAAAGTTGACCTTGGAGCAGAAGCTGGATCTCAAGTTCCCAGTCCATATTAAGTTCCCAACCCAGACTCTACACTCATGCTTGCTGTTGTACACATATTCTTTTACCCTATGAGTCTTAACTTTCATATATATTGGCACATTCATCAGGAGGGATGGAGAATCTCTCCTCTCCCATGAGAGCACAGGATGGTAAAAGAAGCAGTTTCCTGGGAGGTGGAAACAGAGTCTGAAGATGCAACTGCCCTCCTGGGGTGCATTTCAATCACCAGGCTATATTACATAAAAGGGCAGTACCCTTCTGCTCACAGAAGAGTTATCCCTGTTTGGTACCATGGAAGAAAGAGCAGTACTTATTTTTGGGTCACAGCTGTGGCTCTCCAGATAAGGCAAGTACTTTACTGAAGCCTGAGTAAGCTGACCAAATGCCGGGATTTTAGAAACACTTATATTTAACATCTGCTAAGGGAACACACTCAACACTGTGACTTCAGACAAATCCCTGCTCATCTCATCGAATAACTTGAACCATCTTCAGGGACTTTCAGTTCTCCCCAGGCACTGCAAAGGGAGCATCAGGTTTGCTCTCTTCTGTAGTTATCAGACTGCGCAGCCATGTTGGCAGAGCTACTGTTTATTCTCCAGATTATTTAATAAATTCTATAAGCTCACCTCTCTACACAGACATGGTCTGTCCCACAGCTTTGGGGTTTACCAGTAGTAAAGCTGTCTCCAGTCTTAGTCAGAGTAGCCCAAATCCACAGGGGTTAGGTGCCCCAGAACTATTCAGGCCAAGGACTGCCCAGCTAGATCATCTCCTCTGCCTATGCTGGCAGCTACGATAACAACTGTAAAACGCTGCTCAGACCATGGGCTGTATGCCTGCTTAGCACCTAGTGCCACAAGTGATATGGTAAAAAATGAGAATTTCTCTGTGAGAAAGCTGTTATTCAATAGCACTTTATTCCACTGGCGTGCCTACTGCTGGGAGCATTTGGCTTTCCCTTGCCCCAGTTAAAACACATTTGTATTTGAGATAATTTTTCACATTTCTTGCAGTACCTCTTGGTACAGCTGAGCTGGTCCAGTGAAAAAGCCACTTTGCTTTCTTCTCTCATATACAGATGGGATAGAGCAGCACTGAAGACATGAAAATAGGCACATCAGGATCAGGAAGAAATCACTTCCCTGGTCACTCTGCAAGGATGCAGGAAATTCTTATCAAGTTATATGAAGAGCTCTAATACCCCTCTATGTCAGAAGAGAAAGTCTCTCATTCTTGTAAGCTCCAAAAGCGTATTGAAGGCTTCTGAGCAATTCTGGATTCCCATATTTATTTATTTTTTAAGTTTACAGCTCATATCCAATGTATATGGCTGGTTAGCATGAACTAAAAGCACACAATGTAAGAGATGCCATCATGCTCAAAGTGGCTCCATTTTACTGGTTATAAAAATTGCATACCTAGACAAGAATATTTCTCCATAAAAGTCAATCCAGGAAGTTCAAATTTTACATCTGAAATAAGATTCAATGGGTGAATAAGATTTCTTTAGGTTTGTTTTGATTGCATAATACAGACCACTGTGTCCCTCTCAAAAACTAACTCCTTTGAATCTTACTTTTCTTAGAACAGTAGTAACAGGAAAAATCCTTATTTTGTGTAGAAAGGACATAGCACCAGAGGGATCTTCCAATTAAAGGTCATTACATGGAGTTTCTTAGTGGTTTTGATGACTCAGCTGCAACCTGGATCCAGCCAAGGCAGTTGTATTCCATCATCAACACCACTTGATCAAACTAAGCAAACAAAATACCCTACAGTATTTGAGTGTACCTTTGCTGAAGTACCATGCAATATCTGTGATTTTAAAGTGTCTTGTCTTCCAATATATTATTTACCTTTGCCTATGGGCAAGTTTTTAGCCTTCAGAGACATTTATGTATTGAAAACATCTTTTATGTGGGAACTGTGGCAGCCAACGAAGGAGATTGCTCTCTGTTTTGCTCTAACGTCAGCCTATCCTTAGGGCACGTCTACTTGGGAATTGGCAATGGACCAGGTTACTTTTAAAAAAAAACTTCTGTGAGCTGTTCCTAGCGTTTCCTTTCTAGAAATTATTTTGATATGCAAATATACCAAAGAACACTAGGATTTTCCTAGAATAAAAAAAATAACTTGTTAGTGCAGAGCTCTAATTGTGGCCATTTCCTGCCATGTACTGCCTCCCAAGCGTGATGGAGGCACTGACCTTTGGTGAGCATGGTAGCCTCTTTTAGCAGCCTCTGGGGGATGGTGCTAAAAGACAGTTTAGCTTAGGGAATTCTGGAGACTGAACCATTCCCAAGAGCCAAGAAATCAGCAAAAGACATAGGAAAACAACAGTTACTTATATAGCCTTTAAATCCAACACTAAGAAAAGCTTGACTAGCCCCAGGAGTCAAGGCTTTACCTTCAGGAGAATGTGGCAATCTGGGGACTAAGCAATCATTTCTGAAGGACAGAAGCTTCCTGGATGAACTTTTCATCTGTCTGATAGTGTGAAATTCCCATGCATATCTGCTATGGACAAAGCTTTGTTAGCAACACCCTGTGAAAAACAAACTGGTGCTGCTAGAGATAAGCACTGAAAAGCTCCCATGCTAGCTCATTCCCTAGTATATCGAGCAACAATATTCGGTGGAAACTAAAAGGAAGCCAAGGCTGTGACAAAAGACCAGACCAGTAACAATTTCCTCTATTGGTAGCATTCGTATCTATGCTGGGCTGCTTTCTGACAGCTGAAGGTGATTCCACAAGGAGTGATCAACCCTCCTGACCACACAGTGCTGCGAGTGGCTGGAAGAGCAGCATTCACCTGAACATGGGAAGTGGTCAAACCCCTTGGCATTCTTATTATGGGCAGGTCATCAAGTGCCAGCAATTCCTCCGGAGTGTGAATCATCTCTGTTTTGCAGAGTCTGGTGCTAGCTAACAGACTGCATTCAGCATGTGTGCGTCTTTCCTTTGGCAAAAATGGTTCCTTGGCTTGCCTTGGCTGGGGTTTTGTTCACATCGGTAGGGAAGAGAAGGGAGATGGGGGTGCTTCCACTACAGGTTTGGTAGCAATAAGAAGGGAATAATGAAGTGAGAGAGAGATGACTGAAGGGGAACAGGACATCATATGGAAAGGAAACTTGATAGGCAAAGAACAGAGGTGTGACAATTAGAGAAGTAATGACAGTTCTGGAAAGGGAACCCCATGCTAAATTTTGGATTTGCAGCTTCGACTGAGCTTTCTTAGAGCTCGGAGATGCTTTTAATTTCAAGCTTTTCCTGATACAGATGAAACAAAAAACTTCAAAAAGTAGAACATCAGAATAAGGCCTGTGCTGCTTTGTCTCCAGGGGGTATCCAGAGAAGTCCCTCTCCTTCCTTATACTGTGTGCCTGTGCCAGGATGTAAAGCAGCCGGCAGATGAGTGAGAGAAATGTGCATCAGGGCTACTGCTGGCCTCACAAAAATGAGGTGGGAGTCCAGTGTAACGTGAGAGTCCTCTCTACCCTTGCTTTCTCCTCTCTATTTCCCTCCTTATATTTACTGAGTATAGCAAAGGGTACCTAAAACATTTCAAAAGTAGCAGCTGGAAATGACCCATAATTACCAAGGTAATAAAACTGGTGAGTCTATCAAGCTGCGTGAGGAGCAACCTACAGTTTGCTGCTGTCTGCATGCTGGAAATATCGGACTGAAGTGATAGTTGATATTCCTCCCGTCACTGTGTTTCTTGTAACGGCTGTTTCCATGGCAAATATACAGACTTGGCTTTCTACTACCACACTCTTTTATCACTTTTCTTGCAGATATGTATTTCATGGAAAATAGATTTCTGCCCCCCTCCCTGAGCGGCTCAGTCTGTGGTGAGAGTCACAGCTCCTTTAAGGGATAGTGAGAAGCCATTTGCCTTTTTTTTTTAAGCAGAAGGAACATTGTGCAAGATATGCAAAGAGCAAGTCTTAATGGATACAATCAAGATAAAAATTCACTATAAAAAGGCTGTGTGTGATTTCCTAAGATCACAGGAGTTCTGCTCATGATGTTTTGTTTTTCTGTATTTTGCCCATCTGAGGTACCTATGGGTCGATTTTGTTTTCATCATTTTATACACGGAATTGCTCTGTTTCTGTTTTCCAGCACTGAGGCCCCAGTGTTGCAACTGGCAGTGCGCAGATAGCTATGAAGTGCTTCCATTACGCATCAGGCTATGGCCTCGTGCCAAACTCTGCCCGGGGCATTTGAAAAAGCTCAGTGGGATAGAAACCTAAAAGGGAAGGTGATAATACAGCTGTAGACATTTCAGTACATATGAATTTAAATCTAAGTTTATCCATAAACCCCCCTCCTAATTTTTGCTGCTGTGCTTGAAATGTGTCCAGGTTTGGTTGGATACATAACTAGAGCTTGTTGCTGTTCATCGGGTGGGTGTACGAATTGCACAGGAATAAATGTGTCAATCTCTAGTTTTTGTAGTGAGCTTTGGTTTCATAATGATGTTCTAGTTCAGTAGGGAAAGAAACTTGATTTGCCTGGTGTTTCCCAACTGGCACCTCTGTGCCTTGAAGTATATTGGGTCAGGCTATGGTAGTGTCTTAATTTCATTCACATGTGACTCAGGGGTAAGTTGAGTCCCAGAACTGAACCAGTCAGCTGCACATTTCAGGAACAGTCCTGTAGCAGAGGGGTGTTTTCTCTATCTGAATCTGTAAGCAGGTTATGATATGAACAGACTTGGTAGAAGAGCTGAGGATGCTGAATGCCCATGCAAGAGATTAATCTGATTTGCAATGACTGGCTGGAGCCATTTTCCAACACTGATTCTGATTTAACTTGCTCAGTTTCTTTTATACAATTTGCTTTATCATCTGTTCTCCCTTTTCCTCTACTTATAAAGATACTTGGGGACCTATGTTCCTTAAGATTCAGCATTTGAAAGTTGGGCAAGCTACCTCCAGATGCATCCAGTGAGATCATGTTTTAATTTTCCAGTCAGAAAACAGTGTAGAGCCATGGGGAAAGGCTAAAACCATGGATTTGTCCGAAAAGAGATCCCAAGCCAGCTGACACTTACTCTTCCTTGTACCCCTTGACACAAGAGTTTCAACAATATCCTTTCCACCCCGACTTAAAACCTTGCATTCTGCTACTGTGTGTATTGCTACTAGATGGGGCCATGCTTTGTTTTCCTGGAAACCTTGATAATATGTGAAACTTATGTATATTGAAAGCTTCTCAAAGTCCTCCGATCTTGCAACAGAAGGATGTTGTTCCAAGCTCTGGGAGTGAGCCCTCTACTATTAAAGAGAGAAGCTTTCCCCATAATATGGAAAATAAATTTGAGAGACTTTTCTCTGGCCCATGTGATTAATTCTATTCCTAGAAAATTAGTTAGCAGTCTTGACATGCCCTGGGAGAAAAACAAAAGGAGGGCAACAGGAACTTCTGTGTGTAATCTCCAATTTGAGCAATTGTAGATTTGTTGTAGTGACTAATTTTTCCCTTGGAACCAAAAAGCGAAGGAGGGTTGACTAATGTGCTATGCAATGGTTGCTGCAGCTGGGAGTTTAGAGTTGGACTGGAGCCTGAAGGAGCCTAATTTAGAAAATAATGAGCTTTGGGAGTGAGTTCTAAATCTAAATACATGTATGTATGCTCATGTATAGTAGCCGTGACACAGTAAGTGCCACATGAGTGCTTGGATTTGAAAGGTCTCTCTTTCTTAGCTGTATCTGTAAGAGGAAAACTGGAGGTTAAGAGAGGGTCAGAGGAGGTAACAGCAAGCAGTAATGGCCACCAGCAACTGATTTCAAATGGAGGAGCTGGAAAACCTTGTACCAAGTATATAAGCATGATTTCTCATTTCTCACCCTGGATTCTTTGTTTTGTTCACATTTCAGATTGAATCCCCAGGAGTGTTTCAGTAAATCTACAGAAGAGGTTTATTTCTTTAAAAAAATAGAAATAATAATAGTCCTATTTCACCAAAGTGTTTGGGAGTTTGTTGCTGTTAGAAAATTCCCAAATTAATAAAGTGTGGTTTTCATCGCCACACTAGTCACCAGTGGTGAAAAGATAAAAAGGAAACAAAAGGAGAATTAAATCAAATAAGTGAGAAAAAGGTTTCTAAATAAAAATCCCTCACAAAACAAAAGAATAATGAAAGTAAAATTGCTCCACTTTGTAAGCTAAGAATTTTAAATTTCAAAGCTTTCTGTGAAACGCTTTTCCTCTCTTCTGTCAGCTCTGCTACAGAGCTAGAATGGTGATGCATTGAACCTGCTATGTTTTATCACGTGTAGCTGAAAGGTAGGACCTGCTACCAGCTCTTTTAGCAGCTGAGGAATGTAAGACTGCAGTATGACACCTAGGATGGTGTTCCTACAGGAGGTACAGCGATATGGGCCTGTCTGATCTATCTTCTGGAGTGCCTTTAAATGCTTACGAAAAGATCAGGCAGCCCGCCTGAGCCTTGCTAAGAAGGCACTGAGATTTGCTCAAGCCCTCTACATAATATTGAGACACCAAAAAAGAACAGAGAAAGACATTTTCCAAGCATTGATCAACGGCACTGTCCAAATTTGGTGCACGAGCAGCAAAGGGGCTTTGGGAACACAACCTCTTGGAGTGCCCAAGTGAACCTTTTTGGACTGGATCACCGGAATAATTAGGAGTGAGCAAGGCCTGACCTTCCCTTCAAGATTAAATCTTAATCCACCATTTCCCTTTCTAGAGGGAACAGGAAACATCTATTGTGGAAATCCGTGGGGTTTCCTTGGAAGTCACATTAATGGGCCATAAGCACCGGGATCTTTCAGAGACCTAGAAACAACAGAGCAGACACTAATTTGACCAGCTGCTTCTTGGCCTGGGAGGGGGCTGACCTGGACTTCACATATTGTATTGCAGTAAATATCACTCGTGAGAAAGGCCTTGTAACTTTTCTAAATGATTTTAAGCTCTTCCAAACTAATTTTAATAGATCCTGTCCTGCTCTTTCAACATCTGCAAAATTTCTTTCTGTGGCTGATCCTACCGCAAGTGCAAGTGTCTTTCCACTCCTGGGGAATGCCAGAGCACTGAGTCCTTCGAGGACTGATTATTTCTATCTCCTCTAGCTCTTTTTTTCCATTCAGAGGGAGGGGGGTGAGCTAGATGCTTCTCTTCCTTCCTCTATTTGTACCAAAAAGCATTTCTGGAACGTCTGGACTTGTTTTGATCTCCTTGAAGCTTTGTTTTTACCTGGTTCATTGTAAGGGTAGTTAGCTAACAACCAGGTAACTATTACTGACCTTGGTTTAGTGTTTGCTTAGCTTTGTACAACTGTGTGATATAACACTTACTGTTATAGCAAGCAGTTATTATGGACAGAATGAATTATCGATGACTCTCAAATAAAATGCAGCATAGAGGACCGCACGCATGGGAGCAGAGCAGGTACTTTCAAGCACAGGCACAGGAGCACAGGAGCACAGGAGCACACCAGAGGACCCACAGCTAGAAACAGCTTGGCACTGGTCAATTGTTGGTTATCAAAGGAAAGCAACCTTGGCAGCTGGGTAAAACCAGTTCTAGTGGTAAGGGAAGAGAACAAAGAATTAGTATATAACATGTGTTAAACACACAAATGTGGCTGTAATGTGGTATCACAGACCATGGAAGAAAGAGCAGAGTGTAGATGCTGTTACCAAACATAAAAATGACCCCAACCACAGATCCTGGGTTCAGAAGAAAGAATCAACATCCCACTTCTCCCAGAGAGGAGATGCTGACAGTGCTGTAACTCCCTGCCCATGGCCTGAAGCCACCAACCTTCATACCCACAGGGGCAGTGCAAGGGTGAGCACAGTACCAGAGAAAGGGGTAGGTTCTAGGATGTTTGTGTATGTGTTATTTTTTAACTATATTTCATTTGAACTGTGTAAGTATCATTCTAACTGGACTAAAAATAGTTACTTGATTAAATGGCTTAGAGTTTCCTTAACCCCAAAATAGGTTCTTGGTTTTGCATAAAATGTATGTTCCCCTTTTTGCTCATGGATTTGGAGTATAATGATGGAGAATTCAGGCAATCTAGTCTTTAATATGGGTGCAACAAACTGGTAACACAGTGCAGAGCAGAGTCTGTACCGAGAGTAGCAGACTGGAGGTAGCCGAGAAAAAACCATCAGTGTGTGTTGCAGTCCAGCACGAGCCTTACCAGCCCGTTAACCAGGAGCGTTTCCGATTACTGGAGGGGTGGGGTTCAGTGGCTTAATTTCTTCTAAAAGGACTCACTGCCAATGATGGGCATTGCTGGTGAAAATCCAAAGAAAATGTAACGGAACAGGGCAGGGCAGGCTGTGCCCGGCTTCCCGGGAAGCTCCATGGCTCTATAAAATGGGTTGTGTGGTATGTTGAGAAATACAGGCTTGACAAATTTACAAGGCACAGTAAAAATCAAATGACAACGGCTTATTCCTGGCTTTTCAAACTGCTTGAACTGAGCAGTGCATTTTTCTGTCACATGGCAAGTCAGGGCCTAAGATACTTGCTTACAACTGTGTGTGAGTTATGCTCACCCCTTGCAGTAATAAAATTTTCCCTATGAGCCCCGTTTCAATTTCTCCATGTTCTGCTTCACTGTTGGTTTGCCACTGCCAGCTACATTTGCTGAGTTTCAATCAGTCCTAACTGATAAATTTGTGAGACAGAGGGGTGGAAAAGATAGCGGTACTTTGGGATGGTGGCTGTTGCTGTGCAACAAAATGTGCCTATCTAAAACAGCAGGCTATAGCCTTCCTACAGCCACTCGGGTGGGCATTGTAGGGTATACAAAATAATATGAGAACACCTGAGTGAAGGTGCATCATGATGTTAAATAACCCACAGTAGGAGGCATGTAGTAAATATAGCTAATACACAGAATCTGCGTGTATTCCCTGTAGTGTGCCCCAGCATTCAGCCCCATGGTTGTCCAGCTCAAGCATGGGGTGGCTCCCTGATCACAGCTCCCCAAATTCCACCTGCTGGATCTCCTTAGGGTCACCAGAAAACTGGTGGATAGGCTAGGAGGGGGTAAGGGAACCTTAATTTGACCAGGTTACATGTTGATTTTTTTCCCCCCCACTTTGTATGGTGAACTTTATGTTGGTACAAGAGGAATGAACCACCTCTTTATTCAAAGAGAAGTAGGGGGAGCCTCAGAAGTGCAATCCACTCCATTTTAGTAGTATATTTCCATGAGATTTGGGAACTCTTACCCTTCATAACATATGAAATCTATTAAAAATAATAGTGTGGTCATTCTTGTAGGACTGGATGGGGAATAGGTGTATTGTAGGTGTGGATGTGAGGGAAGCATTAATTAAATATATTTTTATATGAAATAAATTACAGTGATTGGTGGCAGGCTTGTGTTACCATTATTTTCATTACTCATTTTAATTTCATCAGGTTCTCCTCAAACCCTAGTCTGCTTAACCTGGGCTGTGGTCAGTCTCCTGTATGCAAAATAAAGGCAACATTTGACTTAGAGCAGTGATAAAGTTACTGTGATAATATGCCTTCAGATTGCTCTGGCTCAAATTATAAATTCAGTGTAAAGAAAACCTTACTCACTCTCAATATGTAAGTTCTGGGGTTTTTTTTTTTTTAGTTTCTGACAGAGGGAACACTGTTTCAATACTGCTTCACAGAGATTTTTACTTCCTCCCCCAAGTTATCAAGTCTATACATTGTATCATGATATTATGATGTCTGATCTTTAAAGTCTATACCTCCCCCTTTGAATTTCAGCTGACTTTGGTGGCATCAAGACTAGTTGTGAAATAAGATATAATTTTAAACACAGATAAAAGGGAGATGATAAAATCAAACTCACATGTTTCTTAGGGCCACTTGGTTAGCTGCTCTTATGCCCATTTGTATTGCAACCATTAGGCTCCATGGGGAGCAGTCACCTCTGATGGGACAATCCGCATCACGAAGATGAGAATACATCCTGTATGCAACTTTTAGACAGTAAAAGCAGTTAAACATTTGCAGAGAAGATGAGCAATATGCAGCTGAGCCCCTCTATTTGGTTGACAGCTGACTGAATATGAGCCAGCAGTGTGCCCAGGTGGCCAAGAAGGCCAATGGCATCCTGGCTTGTGTCAGGAATAGTGTGGCCAGCAGGAGCAGGGAAGTGATCGTGCCCCTGTACTCGGTGCTGGTGAGGCCGCACCTCGAATACTGTGTTCAGTTTTGGGCCCCTCACTACAAGAAAGATGTTGCATTGCTGGAACATGTC
>BOSO01005695.1:0-59613 GCA_018403395.1 Gorsachius goisagi
CCTTGGAAACATTCAACGCCAGGTTGGACGGGGCTCTGAGCAACCTGATCTAGTTAACGGTGTCCCTGCTCACTGCAGGGGGGTTGGACTAGATGACCTCTAGGGGTCCCTTCCAACCCGTAACCTTCTATGATTCTATGATTCTATGAAACCTTTGAGATGCTGACCCAAAGTGCTGGCCCTATTTTGTTCAGCCATTTCTCACAGCTGCGTCTTGTGCCTGTGCCTTTACAGGGCATCAGTCGCTGTGATACTGTGGGCTGGCTGAAAACCAAACACAAGGAGTGTTTGCAATTGGCATTTCCATTAAAATGAAAAGTCATTTTGTTTGTCCTCCCAGCTGATTCTGAGGCTGCCTCAGTTGTAATACCCATGCTTTACCTCCCGGGCTTCAGCTACATTACAGATTGGGCTTTTTTTGCTAGACTTTTCGGGTTCCCAGGCATATTGCCATTTTCTGTTACTTACACACAAATACCTCTATAGAAACCTTATTCTCCAATCTTAACACTCCTTCAGGCTGTCTAAGAACTTTCATTCCAAATTTCTAGTTTCAGTAAAGGTACTACATGAAAGCTGTTGAATTATTCAGAACTATATGTAACTGGTATAAATTCTCTAGGCTCTGTCTAGTTTAATTAAAGGTAAATCCCAGCAGACATTGTAATTACAATGAGAGAGTAAACAGGAAGAGTTAAACAACCTGTAAATGGAAGATAAATTTAAAAAAAAAGAAAAACCTTCTGTAGATAAGTTCCCCTACATTTATATCAAAAGGTTCACTGGCGGGTTACCTAAATTCTTGCTGTTAATTTAGAACAACCTATGCCATTACATGCAGGACCGATCTTTATGATGATACAGCAGGAGTAGATGCTTAATTCACAGTTAGCTTGTCAGAACAAGAAATTCAATGAGTTATTGTTTATCTGGTGCCTGATCTCCCTGTGGCATAGAAGAGCTGGAAGTGCTTGCCTTAGGAAGTATTCTCAGTTGGGCTGTGCTGCAACTGAGGAAGAAAAACCTGCCCAGGGTTTATAGCAATGACCCTGCCATATCCAAGACATGTCGACAACTGAATTTGGGATGTTTTGTCTCAGACTGAATTCCACCACCGTTGTCAGTGTCAACAGGGACTGTGGGACTTTCCAGGCACTGGGGGGAATATTTACGTTCCAAAGCACAGAAGCCAGAGAATGGCGTGAGGCACAGCTGACCATGAAGAACAGCTATGAGCGTTATCATTAGAAAACTCAGCTGAACAAATAAAACAAAACAACTGCCATAAGCAGATGTTAGAAGCAAAATATCTTGGAAAATGTAAACCAAGTGTTGCCTACAGTTTGCTGACTGCAATGAAATATCTATTCACGAGCACTCTTTGACTAAGTCCACCATAAGATAAGTGGGGTAACCACTGAAAGCAGTTAGTCAGGAACACTCCCCTTTTACCTTTGATAATATCACTTCTGATTCCATTTCCTGGGATGTTTGCATGTGGGATGGCTCATCCATTCAGCTCCTGAGCAAACCTAGACCAACAGTCAGTTGCCTTCTTCCAGTATCATTCATGCAGGTATTAACAGGGTGGCAGAACTGAAGGAGCACTCAGCCATGGGTAGAACCAGGCCACCTTCAAAAAAGAAATTCATTTGGGGCTAGGAAGTGCCTTCTCACACTGCCTTGAGAAGATGGCATAGAGGCCTCATGATCCCAAAGTAGGCTAGGAAATCAATATTCACACCCCGTTTCTCTCCTGGTGGGATGATGGGATGAATGCTTTATTGATTTATGTCCACAGCAAAACACAGTGGCCTTCTTTTCCAAATTAGATGTCACACTCTGAGGGGAAGTTGGGTGAAGTTCTGCCAACTCAGTTGACCATTTCTCACTTGTATTGAGTTTCAGGCATAAGGACTTGATTTACTTGTCTCCACATAGGCACCTGGAGCTGTTTTAGATGCTCTGTTGTATTCTGCTTGACTTCCAGGTGTGAGAAAGGCACAAATCTCCCAATGGCCCTGTGTCATCTTAGCCAAATTCATGCCAATACCTCAGATGTCCTTGGGCTCCTATATGCTGGCAGCAGAACTGGCCCCAGTTTAGAAAGTTTAGGTAATCCCATAAGAGGACAGAAACCCTACTGAGTAGCTTAAGTGATTTTTCATAAAGCTTGATATTAGAAGCATTAAACAGCATTCAGGCTAACCCATTGTTGAAAGCTCAGGAGCTAAAATATGAATGGATTTGCCAAAAATTTTTATTAGTTTATCTCAAATTCATAAAACATCTAGGAAATGAACCTGTTTATGAGCAGTTTACAAGCAGAGTGAGGCGCTCATTTCCTGATGCCTTGGAAAGAAGAATACTCAGAAAGAAGAGTGTAGAAAAGGAACAGAAAGACTATCCATGTCTTAGTGGTTTGTGGGGAAAAAAAATCAGGTGGTGTATTTCCTTCTTTTCAGGATGCTATTGCCCGAAAAGATGAAAGATTTCATATGGCCTGGTAAGGAAGACTACCACTAAGATCTACAGACCTGTAATGGAGGAGAGAATTCCTCACGCACTGAAATTTTGGATGTGTGTTTGTGGCAACTAAGTGATAATGGGTGTAAGCAAGATTTGGAATACACTGAATAACTGAAATTAATACAGAATGGATTGTTGCTGCCCATTGACAATTTAGTTATAATATAAGCAGGGATGAAGGGAAAGACTGGAATTCAAGTTAGAGCTGAAAAAGCTATACTTTTTGAAGTGTGATTTTTTGGGAGTTAATGTTTTCTTTTGAATGTCTGTAATTCTCCAATAATGACTGGTTTTATCAGAAATAATGCTAAAAGTAAATGCTACTGGCCAGAGCTATGAATATATTACTAGCATTGAAATTCTGGCTCTCTGTTATCACCCATACCAGTACCAGAAAGGGCATGTGAACTCACATCCATTTGCATAGCAATGGCCCTTACCTGTAGTGTCTCACCATTGTGTTGGACAGAAACATGGCATCCAGTTTTTTCAAATACATGTATTTAAAATCCAAAATCCTTATCAAGATAGGTAGAGCAAAGATCTAATTCTGAGTGGTCTGCCATCGACAGTTCCTTCTCTAATGAGGAGATCAGACTGCTTTTACCAGACTGCCAAAATACAAGGTTAAATGTTCAGTTTCACACACTTGGGTATCCAAGACTTTGGCTTCTGCAAGTCTGATTTCTGTCTATGCAAGTAAATAGCTTTACATCTTTTTGTAACTTTATATAAGTATTAAAAGCTACAAGGAAAATAAAGGTACAACGCTCATGTTTAAAGAGCTAGATGACTAGCATGTCTATCCTGGTAGCTTTTTTAAATCACATATAAACACTTCCCCATCCAATTTTCCTATCTGCATTAGTATATTTATGTTTAAACTTAAGTATCTGCATTTGTAAATACACATGTTCTCTCATCTTGTACAAGTGCTGGAAATGGTCCCATACATTGCAGAGGAATACAATATGTGGGTGGCAATTTTCTCCAAACATTTTATCAGGCAATTTTCAGACAGCTTGGATTATGGATTTTCTTACCTAGCTAGAGAAGAACAACAATAGTGCTATTAAAGCTATTAAAAGATAATAGCTGATACCTACAGAGCTAGAGAGGGCTGGAAAGGTGGGAGAAAAATGGTTCTGGTTTAGGCAACTGAGCCTAATCCTGTAATGCACTGAGGTACCCCAGCTCTTCTTTCAGTAGTGGAAAGAGCTCAGTGCCTTGTAGCCCAGACTGGCTGCTGTAAATGAGCATAAATTTCAGTCATTGGTACCTGATCACTAAGACATGTCTGGCTGCGACAAGTCTGGGGAATGGGCCTGGGTTAGTGGTCTCAGAAACCCAGGCTTTATCTGTACAAGGAAACTAAGGGAGACCTGTTGGGTGCAGACAGGTTGGAGATGACTCTCCCCACAGATCCATGTCCGAAACCAGGACAGATGCGTACGGAGCAGCTCAGCTGCCTGCATGGCCTGAGACCACCGGAGCGCTGAGCCGCTTTTGCATGAGCTGCTACATCTGCATGGCAAACACAGCACGGACTCACCCTTTCAGTTTGTGGCTCTCTGTGACATTCTCCTCTCACATTGATCTACTGTCAGTAATTGAAATAGATAAAACAGATAAAAATTATTTACCCATCATCATAAAGGAAAGTAGTCATGTCATTATAAGTAGTCAAGACATCATAAAGTGAGTAGTCATACAAGAAAGTAATGAGAAGAATTAGATCCTGATCCCTCAGACCTCTGGCTTAACCAAGAGGTGGCCCTATCATAGAATCATAGAATGCTTTGGGTTGGAAGGGACCTTTAGAGGTCATCTAGGCCAAGCCCCTGCAGTGAGGCAGGGACATCTTTAACTCCATCAGGTTGCTCAGAGCCCAGTCCAACCTGGCCTCGAATGTTTCCAGGGATGGGGCCTCCACTACCTCTCTGGGCAACCTGTTCCAGTGCTTCACCACCCTATTTCTAATATGTTTTTGTTACTATTCATTAATATAGATATAGAAGATACCTACTTATAAGACATGCTAATGAAGAGTGAAGAAATCACAAATTTGCCATTAAGACTGTTATGAAAGAAACTGCTGGTGGTGGTGTTTATGATAAAGCAATTATTGAACAGGTAAAAATAGTTTTCTGCATTTGATTATTAAAATAAGAACACCACAGGTCTGAGGAAGTGGTGGCATGGAGTGAAAATATCGACTGTGAATAGAACTTGATCAAGAGGGAAAGGAAAAAGCCTTGCTGTATTTTTCAGCTAATAAAGCCATTATATACTTCAACCTCAAAACAGCTTGTAGCTTCTCAAATTCTGCAGTTAAAACTAGGAGCTTTGTGCAGTTTCTTGCATAAAGGCTGTTCTTTGAGATGACCAAGGGGACTCTCTTGGTTCAGTCCAGAAGGACCTAGGTCTTGGGTCTCTGTCACACCTACAGCCCATGGACAGCTCTCAGACATCCTCAGGCACCTCAAAGAGCACTAAATATCAATGTCTGGCAACTGAGTGTAGCCCTAAGAATAGATCTGGCAGATCCTTCTTCCAGCTCTGCTACAAATTTCTTCTGGGACTTGGGTTAAACTCTTAAGCTAATTCCTATAAAGACACTTGATTTCCATTAACTTCTGTGGGGACATTGATTCTTAAAGAAGAAAAGGTGCCTATGATGGGATTCAGCTAGCCTAATTTAGATGCCTTATCTGTGCCTGCATTTTACATGCTTAGTGAATAAGTCCTCCAGAAATCCAGGCAGATAGGATCTTCCTTTGAAGACATCTCACCACTGACTATAGAGGAAATATCGGATCTTTTTTTAGGATAACTGGTTTGCTTTGGTATTTAAAATGCAGCACATTAGATGTCTGCAGTTAGATAGACTGGATTTCATAGTTTAGGTATAGGGATGTGAACTGTATAATTTAAGTTTTAAAAAACCCAAGATGCACAGACTTTGTGGCTAACTTGTGCAGGCATTCCTGAGCAGGCTGCACGGAACCGTGGAAGCTGCATGTCCAAATGTCCTTTTCAGCAAACACAGCCTTTTGGCCATGCAGGAACCCAAATTACAGGGAAAAGGGCAGTGAGTGGAATTTATGGCAGACCACTGAAGCTGTTAGCGTTACGTTACACAACCTGTTTAACTGATATGATAATATTCACATGATCTAATTGCAAGACAAACCAATGTTTAGGAAATACACAGATCTTAAGATGGGAAGTGTTCTATTAACTGCAAACTATTATTGTAATTTAGAAGCGCCATCTGTGTTCATCAAACTCATTTTTTTCTTCTATCACCCTAATTCAGAAAAATGGAAATAATGTGAAATTTTCAGCGTGCAAAATGATCTGTTTATGAGCAAAGAGCAGACTAAGGGAGTGCAGCAGAAATGATTCAGTGAATTAGACCAGACACCAAATACATCTGAGAGAACCATGATCTTCTTCCCAGAACATACAGAAGCAAGATGGGATTCAACAAATAAATTTCTCAGTGTAAACTAGTCTCCTAGCTGTACCTGAAAGTTCAAGAAAGAATAAAGTCTAAGCAGTTGCAACCTCACCAAAATGTTCTCCAACACTGCAGTAAACACAGAGGAAAGATTTGGATATCTAATTCTCCACTCTCACATTAAAAGTGGTTGTTCAGCCTATGCAAATGCATTGATCTTCAAAATTTCTGACTGGGATTTCTCTCACCTAGCTTCAGACATTTGCAATCTCGACAGCTACATCTGAGCCCACCGCCTTTGGCTCACTTCATAGTCAAAGGAGAGCAATAGGTAACCTAGGGCGCAGTTCAGCTGTCCTATTTAGGAGGCCTAATTTTAGGTTAAGATGAATCACATTCCAGAAGTGTCTACGTTTCTCCATCAACTAGAAAGGGAGCTCAGATGTGAAATTTCTGCATCTTATTTTTTCTCAGCGAACACCACTTTAGGAACTCTGAATCTTAACGCTCACAGACTTGATTTTATGCTGTGTAAAAAGGCAGAAAAATAAAGTACAAAAAAAAAAAAAGAAAGAAATCTTGAGGAGGCTGGAACAACTTCAGAAGACTGAAGGCAACTTTGAATCTGTCTGGATCAAAAGGTAAGCTGCCATTTAGTGTCACGCTGACAGAAAAGGGGATTTCACCTGAAGAGCCCTTGGAGGGGATTAGTTTATGCAAAGGCTTCTTAGACACCAGGGAAGCTCCCCCCGTCACCACACCGTTGCTCTCTGAGCTCCCAGCACTGCCGGGAGCAGTTTCGGCTGCTTTCTGCCTCAGCAGGCATGTTTCGGATGAGGCATCAGCTGAACGGGAGAACAAAGGGCATAAACAATCAAAGCCCTTCAGGAGCTTGCTTTATAAGTTTCCCATAAATCTTTTTAAATTCTTCAGTCTAATTGCATCGGCCCAATTTTTGCCCCTGAGTAAATATGAGGAGAACGGAGCCTATTCTGCTAAAGTTTTTTCATGGATGAGTTCTGCATTGTATACGATAAAAAACTCTGCCTTTTGCCTTCTTCAGGCACACAGTACAGAGGAAAATTCCCAACAGAAGGAAAGGGCTGACTATGCTCCTACAGCTGCTGCACACTGTACCCACCTCTGTGCATGGAAGGCTGGGGAGACACATGATGCTCCAGAGCCAGGACTGAGGGAGAACTAAGCACGGCAGAAGTACTGAGCATAGGCTCTCCTGTGGCCAAAACCTGTTGAAACGACAACAGATCCTAATCAAATCTTTTTCTGAATGGGACTGAGGCTAAAGAACAGATTACTGTCCATGAGAAAAAACCTGAAACCCCAGAAATTGTATAATGAAGAGTATTCTTAGGCTATAAGTAAGGAGCACTAGTGTCCTGTTGCTGGGTGATTTGTTTCTAAGCTCCACTCTGCTCCTATCTTTACCAGACTATGTCCTTTTTATAAGAAATGGGCAAATAGGATTGAGTTTTACAAACAAATGAAGGTATGCATGTGCACTGACTGTCAGTGCTGTAGTTCTAGCTTTTCTGCCTGTAGCTGTTGAATGCATGGCCTGACATGGAAAATGGACACTGCAACCCCACCAAAGTCAGGGGAACTGAGTCTCTTCCAGTAATAAGCCCAGCCCAAGGAACAGCAAAGAAACACTTGACCATCTCAGCAAGGAAAAAGTTGTCCTTGTGCTTTTCATTCTTCTTCAGCCAAAATTTATGAGACTTGGTTCTTCTGAGACACAAAGTACAAGTATCAGTGATAAATGACATTCCAACCATCTTCTTTCCATCTTAGCTTCTAAATGGTCTATTCTATTTTATGACCCCCAATTGCAAGTTCCTGTTATTCTTTGAATTGCTGGAAAACTGAACAGTCCCCATATGTTCAGAGCAGCTTGCAATTAGCATACCCTGAACTTAGAAATGGCAGTCTGTTAAAAATATGGACATACTAAAGCATAGCGTCTGGAAACCTTCATATGTTCATCTCGCACAGCGGGCTTCAGATACCAGGGTCAAACAGAAACTCCTAGCTATTCCAGAAAAGAGCTTGTATGTGTCACCACTGAGCTGCAGAACTTCAGAAAATCTTCGTACTTTCTTGAAAAATATTACATTATTTCACACTTACCATTTTTGCTATTTTCATATTAAAAAGGGAAAAAAATTAAAATAAAAAAAGCTAAGGTTTGCTATGTTATAACCACTCAGTTGGATTTCTCAATTAGGCTATAGCCACAGCACCAATAAAACTATGAAGATATGAATGTGAAAGTTTAAATCCAAGCTCAGTTATATTTTGGTATGCCAGTTGTCTCATTTTGTGAAGCTTCCATCAGACCAAGGGCCTGCTGGAGAGCTGTTTCTGCTTAAACACATCTTTGTTCTAGCCCAATAAAAAGCGTAAGGAGTAACGCTTTCACAGGAATGTGAAGTAGAGATGACGACTGGGGTTACACCTCTTCCAAAAATGAGAAGTCCTGAAATGGACCACATAGTTTTCCTCTTTATATAGCTGTCAAGGCAAAGACAGCTCTCTGTTTTATCCAGATTCCCATTTGAACAAATATGCTGTGCTAGCTGAGGGCTGTTTTCCATTTTAATAGCGAATATTCTGTCGATAACAACCTTCTACATGAAACAAGAGCTTTTCAATATATGTTATATTAATCAAAGTAATTTAAGCACAAAAATTACTGCTTACAAGTAGACACAGAGCAATAGATTCTGGCAGATCTGAAGTGCCTTTTGAAGGTGGCACTACTGAAGTAAAAAAAATTAAATTATTCACGTTGCTTTGTACAATACTTGAAAGCAATATTAGGTAACACAACAAATTCAGATCGGTGCCTTCACTTGGCTATCTGAGGGATGAATTTGGCCCAAAGGCTGGTATTCAACTCCATGTTTAGACACCTCTACTGTAAGAGCCGGTGTTCATAGGTAGGGCAGGTGGCTGAACAGTGTAGTCACTAGAGATTTAGGATAGCTGCATCATGCTCATGGCCCAAGCAGGTACAAAAATGAGCTAAGAAAGATCTGTTCCTTTCTGCATACAGTTGCTGAGACCAGGAGGGTATCTCAGGGCATCTCAAACAGCTTTCAAAACCTATGTTTAGGCAAATGAAGATAATTTCTTAGTCAAAAGAGTCAGTGATGCTTGACTGAGCAGATGCAGGTGTCCACTTTAGGATGGGATGAGTCACCCTCCAGATTCCTTTGAAGGCTTTGAGAAGATCCCTGTTGATGATAGTGGGATCTTAAACACCTAGCATATAGGAGGATATCTACATTAAAGATGCCTACAAGTATGCATCTGAAGTCAGTTAAATTAGTTCAGAGAGAGATGCATCTTTCTTTCCTCGAAATACAAGGAAGTTTACCTTGTTAGCTTAAACTGGATACCTGATACATGGACAGCCCATATGGTGAGTTGAACCTCATACTCCCAGCTTGCCATATATTTTCCAGTTTAACATAACTATCTTTTGTATCAGGCACACTTCATGTAGAAATGAGAAATAACAACATGATTATGCTATTCTCCAGTGAAAATATATTGGAAATATTGTCTCCTACCAGGTACCAGAGAGAGCTGGGTTCAAAAATCCAGTTTATTCAACCCTCATGTCTGTGCTGGTACCAGGAGGCTGAATTTTTGGCTTAGAGATAAAACTGGAAAAAAATTGTGTCCAAATGCCATTAATATATTTTTTAGTAGTAAGTTGGTTTTCTAGACATTGTTCTATAATAATCATGGTTCCATTATGCTAGACAAAACATAGATGTGTAACCAAACTGTCTTTTGATCATAATATAGCTATTACCAGACTTTTTGTTATTATGAAAGACCTCCAGATGAGTAGTCTGCTTTCTGTGATTTTCACCACTGAAGATAGCCAGGAAAGCCTAGAAGATCTGTTATCTGACATCTTGACTTGAATTACTCCCCATATACTGCATCCGCTCTCTCATGGACCTGACTAGCTAAGACTATTTTTATCTGGCTGTTATAAACCTGCTGGAGTGCTGAAAAAGGTCCGTTTTCTCAGAGGGTTTGGCAGCTGCAATTAGCTGGACCTCAACGACTCTGCAATCTGCTGTTTACAAACATGTAGCCTGAGCGGCAACACATATTCTCCATACCCCACATATCCTGGTAAAATCATTCCAGTCTTTCTTTGCAATCTTCAGCAAGACATCTCTGATGCTTCAGCTTGGCTCTTTCCACGCCATAAATATTTTGACAACATCCTTTAGAGTATCTCAGCCTCAGATCTCAGGCAGATTCATCTGTCATTTACAGGCGCGTTTGGCTCATTTGCTTATGACGGGCAGTTTGTGTGCTTTCAGTAACAGGTGTCATTAGAAAATACCAATGCGACCAGAAAGCAGAGAGAAGATAAAGAAGGAACACAAAAGACAGGAGGAAAGTAAATCACATATGAGAGCTATGGAGATCTCTTCACCCTTTCTTAAAAAATGAAGTCAGGACAAAAGTGATGAAATTGAGAGGCAGAAAATTTAAAACCAAAGCTGTTTTTTCCTGCAGTCTGTAATTGCCAAAAGACGTTCTTTACTTGGTTTTCCATGTTATCTCTGTTATGTCTCTGGTCCTCAATGCCGAGGTTGTTTCCTGTCCTTCTGAAGAGTGGATTGCATCCTGCAGGCACCCATTGCAAAAGATAATGAAAAAAAGTGGGTTAGTTTGGCTTAGATATCCATACGTTTAGCAAAATACCATGTGTCATTCAGGAAAAGAATCAGCAAGAATAACTAAGAATATGCTTCATCAGCAAACAGAAGAAAAATCAGTAAGGACACTTTTACAAGCGTCCAGTGCTGACTGACATGAGAGATGGTTTACACAGCTGCATAAATAATGGTTTTGTTTCTTATTCCTGTTCACTGGCAGAACAGCCAGTGGCATGCCAAAGAAAGGAAAGACAAACCCACTTAGAAACGATTCTCTGGAGTCTGCAGCCATCCACTTCGCTAAGGAATAACTCATCTGAGAGTACAAAACATTCCGGCTCCTTGCAGCTTTACTGCAGATACTAATGGAGTTATAACTCTTTGTTATCTATCCATTCTCCAGTATGGGGTTGTCAGTTTTTCTGGGCAGTGACAATGTGTTCTGAAATTAAAAAAAAAAAAAAAAAAGGAAAACACTTTCTTTCTTGACTGCTTGCTGAAAACATAATGAAGGCCAGATTTGGTGCTTACTTCTGTAGGGAAGTAAGTAAAACCAGAGTGCTCCTCACCTGTATTTTCTGCATCAGTGATCAGGCTCCTGGGCAGTAGTGAAATAAGAGTTTGCAAGGTTTCCTATTACTTATCCATTCTTAGAATGGGAAAGAGGGGGCAATACCAAACAGACAGAGCTCTGGATCCATGCTTTGATTCCCTGCCCTAAGACATGTACTAGCAAAATCCAGATTTATTTGCTGTGCACTATATGTATTCCCTCTGCATCCTGTAACAAGGAGAAATTACGATTTCATGCATCAAGGGGAATTACAATCGCTCCAAGGCCATAGATCTGATGGTTTGCCCCTGCTCCGTGCTACACCTAAAGTCTGAACCTAGCTTGTCATGATGGGTTTGCCATTGCCAGACATGCCGAGCATGCAGTGTGTCCATCCTCTGCCCACTTTTAGCAGCTGTGTTTAAGCAATAACAATATTAAGAAGAAATAATTTATCCAAATAAATTATGGGCTAAATATATGTACATATCAGTGATGCTGGGTGTCGCATGCCACCAGTAACTTTTTACCTAAGTTGCAAAATGATTCATTGCGTTAACCCAGTTGTGGGATTGCATTAATAAAAAAAAAAAAAAAAAAACAACAGATATATTCAGGAAATCGTAACTGTGAGATGTTTGAAACTGGAATAAATGAAATTAAAGGAATTAACAAACTTTCTGAGAGAGCAGCAAGCCTATGAGTTGACCTGAGCTTCCTACATTTTAGACATATATGTATGATGATGGTAGAGATAATGATAGATTCATACTCATGAGGTGGGAAAGCAAAAAGGGTGATGAAACTGAGCACACAGAGTAAATATGTTATACTTGTAATTAATATACATTAGTAAAATATGGGGTCGTGTCTTACATCACATTCTGAATGAAAACAACAGTGATTGATAGCAAAAAATCCCCAATCATAGGTTTACTACAGGATGTGAACACCATGTCCTAAGAAATTAAGCAAGAAATGAAAAAAACAATTTTAAACAAAATGCCTTGACTTGTTTTCATTTCCTTATTCTGTATGATTGAACTGGTCACAAGGAAGCATTAACCCACTGCTAACATGGATCAGAGCCGATCACTGCCACATGTTGGATGCATCGTACATACGTGTTACACAGACATGACAACCACCAGTCCACACTGTAACACAACCCAGAGAAAAATCTGTCCTCTTTAGCAGTGGAGGAAAGGCTTCTGCAAGCAAACTAAGACTATCAAAATGATCTACCCTGTCCCAATCAATATTTCTATATTTAGTTTTCTCAATCATTTTAATTTGGGCATTTGTTTAGCCAGTCAATACAGAGAATGATGTATTTTGAATCATAACACTGGAGACAGTAGCCTAATCTTTAGGATACAAAAATATCTCAATTCATCTGAAAATCTGAATGAAATATGTGGAACTAGTGTTCTACAAGCCTGAACTCTTCTCTTTTTAAATGAGTCAAACAGCAACAGTTTCATAGTTACCAGATTATCATGATGATTTGTTGTGCTGTCGCCGAAGATGTGTTTCAGCTGCACAAGCTACAACAAAGACATAGTTCTGCTCCAGAAAGCTTGCAAGATCTACCACAAAGACACAAAGACATGGGGAAGATGTGATTTCCTGAAGTTAATAAATGAGGAAGACAGCTTGATTTTTATTAAGTCACTTATTGGGGTGAAATAATAATTCACTGATCAGATCCCTCCTAATCTCAGCCGGTGGGACCACCAGATCGTGGGTCTCCAAAGTAGTCTTCTCTACTGTCATGCCAATATCATCCTGTTGGAAAAAGGAAGGAGCTGGTGTGGGAGCTTCAGAGAAAGGACTGTACAGAGACAGGGCTAAAATTAGTGACCACCCCAGCCCAGAGGGAAACTCTCATGCCCATGTTTCTTCTCCAGGTTTCTGAGTTTCCACCACCCACCCCTCTCCAACAGTGGTGAAGCTGAGCAGCTGTGACCTGCTGCGGATCCCCAACCCAGCGGCATCGCCCTGTCCTGCCCCCGCTCCTCAGTGCCCTCCTGGCTCGCCTATGCACCCAGGGGAAGGAGAATTTCCCAGAAGAGAGTTTTGCTCAATCCTGATAGGAATGATCCCTCCAAAGGCATGAAGGAAACATTTTCTGGTTCTGAAATGTAGCCAGGGAATTTAGTGGAATGTACCAGAAACTACTGACACTGACTTAAGGATTAGGGATTTTTTTTTTAATGCCGTTTTCCAGTATTTTGGCCATTAGGATCCATATTTTGAATTCTCCTCTGGAATCAATTGGCCTAGAATTTTTTTCCCCCTCTGTCTCTTTATTTCATATAAAAGCAAACATCTCTCATAATCCCCTAGCTCCTGAAACCTGATCGAGAAATGCTACTTCTGAGAGTCATGTGGAAAAGCAGCAACCGTGTCAGAGCAACTCTGAAGAGCTATTGATCCATCCCAAAATAAATGTCTCAGGTAGACAGATGAGATCTTTTAAAGGAACTTCCACTTACTCTGCAGAGAACTTGGTAGCTACCTGGGCTAGACCCCTATATTCTAGAAGGGCAAACTTGGGTTGGAGGAATCCACCTCCAATTTCGCTAGAAAATACAAAAAAATTCTCAGAGTTTGCACGAACAGCGAGATCAGGTAAATGCCACACCTTTGTGCAATATTAACGTGATTTTTTTGACTTTTGCTTAAAAACAAAACTGTTGCTTAACCCTTTGCATCTGCCCACCACAGGCAGAGAACCACATGGCCTCTGGAGCACCATTACCACCACTGTCGTTTTTAATGGGAGCGTGTGCACACGGCGGCGATTATTCAGCTTTCTCTTTTCCCAAACATGTACGAAATGAGACATTCATTTCACAAGCCTGTGCTGTGCCCTAAAAAATACTGTGTGATTTAAAATTCTCGCATTTACGCATGTGAAGGTTGGTTGAAGGAGATAGTCACATGTGGGGCTTGATTATAGTGTTTTATCACTCAGCTGAACATCTAATGTTTAGCACAGTAGTCGGAGTGCTTCTTTTCATGTCGCAACAAAGGTTGCCCTCAGATAGTAATTACAGCCTTCCTAATAAAAGGAAAGGCGGTTTGGAACTGCCTGCAAAGTTCGGAAGCGAGAGCCAAAGTTTGGAGAAAGAGTTTGCCATCCCTTTGTATGTGGCAGGTAGCTTGCGGTCTGAGCTGCTGTGCGGCAAAGTGGCAGATTTGCCTGGAAAACCTTTGCCTCAAAGCTGGGGACATTAAAAAAGAAATAGCTGGTGAAAAAGAAAGTCTCTGAGATTACAAAAAATTAACAGCAAAGTTAACGTCTCTGTAAAAAAATGTACAAAACCAGTCCAAAGAACCATTGTGTGATCCTTTAAAAGGGCAGAAATGCACGGTGAAATGGAGACACAGAGCAGAGCGCGCTCGGCAGAGTACGCTCAGAGCAGAGCTGCCCCTACGGAGCGCAGGGGTTAAGCATGCACAGCTTTGCCCAGGAGCAATATGTGCCAATATGGGTTATATTTTCTAGTAACATTTCTGAATGCATTTTATCAGGGTTCTCATGAGATGCTGATGGTGTATGTCTCTGCTTTTGTACTTGCAGCGTAGCAGTCAGGTTGATAAAACCAATTTGGTTTTTTTAATGCAGTTAAGGGCACTAAATCACAGGTCCGTGTCTCTCTCTTCTGTCTTTGAAAAGTCCAAGTGAATTTTATTCTGACCTTTTGTATTTGTCTTTTTCTATTCTGACTTTCAAAGCTACTTATCAGTGGTCACAGCCTCATCAGCAAATGTCTTACAAATTGCAATGTATGGATCTGCTAGTTTTACCTTTGCAGCTCCCCAGGGATTCTCTTTTATTTTTAAATGAACAGTGGAATTAACAGTTCTAAGGCCCCAAATGTTATCATCTGCTTCACAGTTGGAGAGGACTGTCTATGTATATTTTTTATTTTCAGTACATTGGTAAGTACAATTTTTTCTATTTCTCTTAGCTGGATAATAATTTATTCTATTTTTTTGCTCCCCATCTCCTTTCCCTATAGAGATTAAATGACTAAATATGCTTTTCCAGCCTCTACATTCTGTGCACGCTCCTTTCTATTTTCCATGTTTTTTCATCCACCTTTTTCTGGATTGCAGCCGTGTCTTCAAATTAGGGTGTCAGCTTTTGACATATTTCTATATGAATAAAGAGGATTTTCACTTTCTATGGTGTCTAGGCAGTGACACTGTGTCATGGCAGGTACTACTTGATCATAAAATTGGATCTTCCTACCCTTTTCAAAAACACGCCTTCCCTCATCCACAGCCTCAATGTCTCTTGCTACATAAAGCTGTGTGGGTCTGCCCTAAACTGTTTAGCCCTCACAACTTGATGCTGCATTTCATGCTTAAATAACCATTACTTTATTAATATGTGTGGTCACAGAGATGTTTTGACACCCTTCAGGAATCCTGATAGTTGGTTGCTTTTTGCTGTGGAGGCTGAAATATTCACCCTTCTGTGGCTAGGTGGCAGATGAAAGGTACTTTCAGGTGCTTTGAACCAGTCAAGAATGTGCCATAAGAAACACCCACAGGGGAGGAATGAAGGGAGGAATATAGGCTGCCCTGGCAGAGGCAACATGAGATGAAGGCTGCTGGAGAGCAATGCACAGGGTTTTTATGGTACGCTCCTGAGCCCACAACATCTCTTGTGTGTCTCCACATCCACGCTGATGGCACATGTTCCCAGCTGCAAGACCAGGAGGGAGGGAGAGAAGAAGAGCTGATACATTGAATTTGGACCGTCTCGGAGAATAAGGATAAGCAGGGAAAGCAGAACTTTCCTCCCAGCTTTGCAGCACCCTGGTTTCAGGTGTTATCGGTTTTATGGTTTGGGAAACTCTGGCCTTCATATATGCACACATGCATATATGTATGCATGCCTGCATGTGTAAAGTGCTGGAGATACTCCGCTCAGCTGGTGATTCCTGGGCAGTTTGGGGTGAGTGCAGAAGTCTATCCACCCCCCCACACACCTGTTCTCGCAGCCTCCAGGTGTGGGGTGGTAAGTTTACGGGGAAGAAGATGAGAACAGACTACGCAGCACGTTGCTGCTTGCATCCTGTAACATTATAGATGTGTGGTCCAGCAGAGGCTTTGGTTTTGCTGCACTGTGGTGAGTGTTGTTTCTGCTCATGCACAGCCACTTGCCTTTAGCTGTTTGCACAGATCATTGCTGGATTTCAGCTCCTTGCTGCTGTGGTACCCTCTGTGCCTTGCTTGGTGTCTGATCCTGGTGGCTGCCTCTGCCAGCATCTCACCGGCTGAAAAGCAGCTGCCTGCTTGGTACCTGTGGCCCATTCCTGCCCAGGTGACACACAGGCTGACATGGTACAGCCACAGCCCGCTGTGCACTCCCTACCCAACCACAGGCATTGTCCAAAGTATTGTGCTGCAGTACTTTGCATTTTAATAAAGTTTTTATTTTATTCTCAGTACAGGAAAGACATGGACCTGTTGGAGTGGGTCCAGAGGAGCGCCACAAAAATGATCTGAGGGCTGGAGCACCTCTCTTATGAGGACAGGCTGAGAGAGTTGGGGTTGTTCAGCCTGGAGAAGAGAAGGCTCCACGGAGACCTTATTGAGGCCTTTCGGTACTTCAAGGGGAAGATGGGGACCGACTTTTTAGCAGGGCCTGTTGCGATAGGACAAGGGGTAATGGTTTTAAACTAAAATTCAGACTAGCTATAAGGAAGAAATTTTTTGCAGTGAGGGTGGTGAAACACTGGACCAGGTGTCCCAGGGAGGCTGTAGATGCCCCATCCCTGGAAACATTCAAGGCCAGGTTGGATGGGGCTCTGAGCAACCTGATCTAGTTGGAAATGTCCCTGCTCACTGCAGGGGAGGGTTGCACTAGATGACCTCTAAAGGTCCCTTCTGACCCAAGCTATTCTATGACTCTGATTCTATGACATTATTCCATGTGCTTCCCAGTAATCAATCATGTTTCTTGACAATTTGGAAATACATGTATATGCACACATACACATATACGTTTGTATACACCAGGCTTTGAGGTGCTGCTGAGGTGTTTCTTCACAGATACTTCTCTACCACTTCTGCAGATCTTCTGCCCCGCAGCTGATGAAGTCACATGGCCCAATGACAAGGTATGTGCATTCCTGCTACTGTGATTTTTTTTCTTGCCTGTGCCTGCACACCAATTTCCAATGGGCCCCCGGGGCCTCAGGCAGGACCGAGTGTTGCGCACACTGGAGGTGGCACCTAGCAGTGTCACACACATCTGGAGTGACTCTGCCCATCTCATGCCAAGGTGGAACAGGCTCATTCTATGTGGAGCTGGGCTGACATGATGCAGTGCCTGCAGTAGTTCATGATGTGATTTGATGACTCGAGGAAATCTCTCCAGTTGTGCATTCCCACATTAATGTGGAATCTGACTAAACTATAAACACTTGCTGGCTAAGGAAGTCCTCTCCCTGACCATCACATGAAGGACTGGCCATCAGAAACCTTTCTGGCTTAGGGGCATCTTCACAGCAATTAAATCAATCACCTCTGACACCATTTCTGAGCAATACATTGGGTTTTTGGACAAGATGGATAGATCTAAGAAGAGAGAAGAGAACCCAATTATCTTACTGCTGTCCTTATGCCTGATGAAATATCTCATGTGCAAGAGGTTATTCACCAGCACTGTATATTTAGTCCTACCTGGAATGACAATCATCCAAACAGGGTTGTAAACAAGGCTTCTGTTTTTATAGCAAGGTCACATTGGTGAGGCTTTGCCATCTCTGACAAATCCAGCAGCTGTTGGAAGGGCTTTGCTGGGAAGCCCTGCAGACCTGCCTCAGGCAGCAGGTGGCAAACTCTGCTCTGCAGAAAAGAGGGGCACGAGAGATTTGGGATTTGCTGTGGTTTTGTCCCACAGGTTTCTCTCAGAGTCTCATGGAGTGCTTCTCAGAAGTTCAGGCTCAGATTCCTCCTCCCTGGCCGTAGGTGCTAAGCCCAGGTACCTCAGTGAGGAGCACAGTCCTCCACTGGAAGGAGGTGAGTGCCCTGGGGACAGCACAGATCTCAGCAACTTGAGCCACTTTCTGGTGCTGCTGGCCCCTCTCTGCCCATGGTGAGGACAGGTAGCTCAGCAAGGGGAGAGGAATGTGGGACGAGGAGCGCTCGGTGCTGATAATCCTACTTGTCTGTTCGTGCCAGAGATCATCTCAACACCATACTGAAATGGCTTGGAAAATAAATCTGAGTCCATCTTGGATAAGGATGTTGTGATAAGGAGCATTACAGAAGCACTTTTCTACAAGCCCAATATCTGGTTTTTATACTCCTTAGGCACTACACAATTCAAGTCGGGAGTGACAATTGTGCTTATGGCAGGGGGTTATTAATACAAATCTTAATTGTCCACGTATGGGTTGTGCCAGCCAACCTGGCGCTCCCCGGCTCTGAGCCGCCAGGGACGTGGCATTCGTGTCTCCCATTAACAGAGACAAACCGGGAGCTGCTGGGACCATCCGGCCCCTCTGCCCAAAGCCAGTTTTCTCAGGAGTTGTTTCCTTGCCATTTCTTCCAATAAATTAATTTTATAATGGCACAGAAATCATCTCTGCTGATGCTTGGAAAGGTGTATAGGAATGTTTCTTTTAAAGCCTGCAGGCCTCAGGGCATCCTATTGCTATCAAGGTTTCCAAGTATCTTTCACTGAAGCTTTTCCCGAAGCATGTAGCACAGCAGATACGTGATGCACAGGTGACAGGGATACGTGTGAAATACTTGACAGAGACAAGGTGAGCTAGGTTTGTTTTACAGACCATGAAAGTGGGGGCTGAACTCACGCGGTGTCGTCAATCTTGTCGATTCGCTGTTGCGGAGTCACTCCTGGAGGCCGTCCAAGCCCGAGCAGAAGCTCTCAGGAAGGACAGAAAATTGGCAACTGCCAGATGATAAGTACTTTAAGCTCCAGTTTCCTGGCCCAGTGCCAGCGCAACGTCCCCACGTGAGCATGACTGATGCTGGAGTTTGGGGCTGGGGAGCAGGGTAGCTGCTGCATCCCATCCAAGTGGAGGAAAGTGTTAAAAGCCACAAATCAGGCTGTTGTTACCATGATGACCCAAAAGCAACATGGTAAATCAGGGAAGAGGATCCGGATTTTTATGCATGTATTCAGTTCTGGGTACCGATTACTGGCTGCAGAAAGGAAATGTCTCCAAGGAAGAACCAAGGGATGCAGTTCTTCAGTGAAAGAGGGGCTGACAGTCACCATCAAAATTGCTTTCTAATGGCAGGTTCCCCCTTTTAAGACATAAAAAGACATTTAAGACACAAAAATTTGTGGCGGTTAGGGGAAACAGCTGATGGAGTCTAGTGCTCCTTTGCCTCCTGCTTGCATCTGAGGAAGGTGTCAGCTCCTCTTCCCCGGGCGCAGCAGGGACTGTGCAGCGACTGTCCGCTCCTCCCCATACGCACCCTCCAGCCGGCGCTCCATCTGAGAAGCACACCAGGATTTTTCTCAAAGGGGTCCACGCTCAGGGCTGGAGCAGCTTTGCCGTCTCCTCTGGTCCGTTCTGCCTCTCCTTCCCCAGCGTGTGCACACCACAAAACCCACAAAACCATCCCCCTTGCGACTCCCTAAAATAGAGGAGCGTGGACGCACAATTTGCAGCAATTTATGAACAGCATGCACCATGTCAGGAGAGGACTAGGAGGATAATGTACACGTAATATAAACTGCAAAGCTTTGGTAAGTAGAAGAAAGAGATCCCTCAGAGACTTCATTTATCCTCTCTCCTCCAGTCTGTGCCATAAACGTACAATTGCCTCTGGGGGCAAGCCTTACATTTTGGATTCAGGTGTGTGCTAGCAGCAATGCACTTTACAATTAAAATAATGGCATCAGACCCACCTTGTGAGGCTGTTACAAAGCAGCAAAGGGATTGCATAAACCTCAGTTTCTCTGGCAATACATTCTGCATTTCTACCAGCTTGTCTTACCCTAAATATTTCTCTGATTCCTGTGGAATTGGCATTGATAAGCATACAAACCATAATGTCATCCTATGCTTCCAACTCCTTACACAGCTGCCTTTTTAGATATCTAAGCCAGTGATCTCAGGAAATTTCAGTGTTCCTTGAAAAACATTGAGACTATAGATAAGAAAGGGTTTTTCTCAGAGGTAAGGCAAGTATCTGTGGTCTGCTGCAATTATAATTGGAATTTTTTAACAAATAACTGGGAAAAATGTTTCCAGCCAGTGTGAGGATCATTCACTTTCATCAACCTGGCATTTCTGCATGACAGAGCGGAGGGTCGGGAACCCCACAGTACTTGGGTACCACGAACAGCCCACCCACGGCATGGGGGTGTTACAGCTGCTGCTGAGAAACAGCCCTGGAAGGGGGTGCCCCAAAGCCGGAGAGAACATTTTCCCACATGGTTTTCCTATCTCTTCTTTGCACATTATCACCTTAGTAGATATAGGTGCCAGTACCCATTTAGGGATGCATGATAAAAATAGCAAACATGAAAATGCACCTTTTAGAAGACAAATTAAAATCTTGGGATAAAATACCTCTTAAATACCATTGTCTGCTTGGGGTTTGTCTAAATTCCAACATACTTGCTGGCTTCCAAAAGCAGCTTCCCCATGTTTATTGATTAATGACTGTCATCCTTTATGTCTTCTGTCAGACTGACAGCCTCACTCCGAAAGCCCCATTATAAGTCACATAACCATTTGCCATCAGGATGCCTGTTTAAATCACAGATGCTACTTTAAATGCTAAATATTTTCCACTAAGTTTCATGGGGGTGCTATCAGAGAATGGAAACATTTAATACAAATTTAATGGAATGGAAAACCAGCAGCAGTTCAGAAAGTGTGCCTGCACTTTTTGGGGAAGTTTCAAAGAAAGCCAGTTTCACTTGTTTTAATCTTTGCATAGGTTCTGCCCCACCTTCTTGCCCTCCTTGGTCCCGTTATTAGGATCTTCCAGTCGATCCCAACCTTCTCTCTCCTGGAGGCCATGTGCGAAGGACACAAAATCTTGGAGCAGCTCAGGTAGCTGCTGACTGCGCCGACTGCACCATCTTAGTACGTTGCTACAAACCAGAGCTGCAAGAGCTCCTGAGAGCACCAAATCTGAGTCTCTGCCCACAGGAGGAGCAGCTACCCCAAATTCCTTCTGACAGACACAAGTCCAATGTGTTTTTTAAGTGCCAGTGAGGGGACACCACAGCCTCCCTAGCCAAACTGCTACCTCGCTGAGCTCTTCTTATCCCTGGGAAGGTTTTCCTAGTATTTAGCCTGTATCTCCCTTGCTGCAGTTTAAGCCCATTAAGAAGAATTTATTAGCAAAGAATTTATTAGCATCTCATATTTTATCCTCTAGAGGAGATAGCAATAAATTATTGGAAACACCTTTAGGGCTTCTCTGTTACATATACATGATCCCACACAGCTCAACACTCAAGAACCACTCTGGTTTCCCATAGCCAATGCTCCCGGCTCTTGAAATGCTGTAATGCTGCTGCTTGCTGCACTCCTGAGGCAGCTCTGGGAATTTAGAGGAGCCCACTGGAGCTCAGCGGGGGGGTAAGCAGGGCCCCTGGGCTCAGCTGGGGAGGTGTCTGAGGCCACTGTGCCCAGCACACACTGAATTTAAAAGAAGAAGAAGGAAAAAAAGAAGCCAGAGTATGACAGACAGTTGCATCTCCTCTCCCAGTGTCTCCACTGTGCCGTGATGCTGTGCCACAGCCCAGGTACCAGCTCATGCCATCCCCATGACACAGGGTGTCTGGAGCCCTTCCATCGTGCCACACTCAGATTTTGTCTCCCTCCTCTGACACTGCCCTTTTCCATCTTTTCTCCATTCGCCACCTCTCCCTCAGCAGTGCAGGAGAAGCCAGAGGCACTGGGGAAGCCCTCGGCAGGAGCATTTCTGCTGTTCTCCACAAGTGCCATCTTCCCTTTGCTCCTGTGCTTGGGTGCTGTGAATGCTCCATCTTGCCCAAAATCCATCACCACAAGCTGTCATCACTGATGTTTTTCAGTGGGATCAAGCTGTGGCTTTCACTACTGAAGTCACCACAGTGAGGGACCCGGCAGATGCTTGATCTGGTTAAAAACAAAGCACCAAGCAAAAATCAGAAACAAATTCTCTTTCATAACTAAAACCATGAATCAGACTGACTAGTTTGGGATGACTAATTTCAGTGACTTAGCACCCAGAGTACAGATCCTGTGTGCTGGTTTTGGCTGGGATAGAGTTAATTTTCTTCATAGCAGCTGGTATGGGGCTATGTTTTGGATTTGTGCTGAAAACAGTGTTTTCATTACTGCTGAGCAGGGCTTACACAGAGTCAAGGCCTTTTCTGCTCCTCACCCCACCCCACCCCACCAGTGAGGAGGCTGGGGGGCACAAGAAGCTGGGAGGCGATAAGGCCAGGACAGCTGACCCCAGCTGGCCAAAGGAGTATCCCACACCATATGATGTCATGCTCAGCATGTAAAACTGGGGGAAGAAGAAGGAAGGGGGGGGATGTTCAGAGTGATGGCGCTTGTCTTCCCAAGTCACCGTTACGTGTGATGGAGCCCTGCTCTCCTGGAGATGGCTGAACACCTGCCTGCCCATGGAAAGTGGTGAATTAACTCCTTGTGTTGCTTTGCTTGCGTGTGTAACTTTTGCTTTACCTATTAAACTGTTTTTATCTCAGTCCGTGAGTTTTCTCACTTTTACCCTTCGGTTGGTGAGTGAGCAGCTGTGTGGAGCTGAGCTGCCAGCTGGGGTTGAACATAGGGGGTCCCTGATGAAGGAGCTCAAAAGGAGAGTCAAAGAGATGGGTGCCAAGATGACAGTGAAGGAGGGAGACAGGGGATATACATACCAGGACCAAGACACACGAATTCCTGCCTGGTCCTACTGATTCAGAGCCGCACGCTTGATGTCTCCCTGTGCCCATGGTGTGGAGGCACTTGGCGATGGCACCCCTGCAGTCAGCCCACTTGCAGGGGAAGTTAATGAGCTCAGCTGAATCTTACCCTGAAAGTCCCTGTTTTTCCTCAGTTGCCTCCTAGAGGTGCCACACTGCAGATCTCCATGGGGCTGAGAGAATTACCCTTCCAGATGCAATGGAACTGGGAGCCCAAAAAGACAACGAATATGCAAAGCTCTGCTGAGAGCTTTGATGCTGCTGGGAATTACACCCAAAGTTGTGCCTGAAGCTTTAGTTGTTTCCCTTTTCACCTCTTCATGCAAAACTAAAGCAAAGCCCCAGCCATGGGCAGCCCTCGCTCCGCTTTTCTGGGCAATCCTACAGGACATAGGCACCATGCCCGATTGCCAGCAGTAGCAGCAGCCAAGACTGCAACCATAAGTGGTGGAAAAATGACCATTGCTTTTTGTGACATAGGTTAAACCCTCTAGAGGTCCTTTTCATAATTAGGCCAAGGGCTAAGTGCTGCCAAACAGGAACAAGCCTCAGCTTAGATTTAGGAAGCACATAGCAGGTCCAGGCAAACGCTTGCAGGCAGCCTAGCCCAGTATTCCTCACGTGCACCAGTTAAGTGCTGAGTATTTTCTCAAAGTATTAGGACACCTTAAAGGTACCAGATGTAAAGCAGTTCTAAAGATTAGTGGGATGTTTTGGTTCCCACGTGCAGTGGTGGCTGAACGTCAGATACAGTCTGACCTAGTGCTTTTCCCTGAGGCAGGTTAACATAAAATTTTAAAAAAACAAGATTAACTTGGAGGTTCTTTGTTAATTTGCAGGTCTTTGAGCAACCAAAGGTGCTTCCGACAGGCTAAGTTGAACCTGCTTCTATCTCTGTCTCTCTCTCCAGTGTTTGCCAGATCTGGAATTCATGTTATGGCTGAAACTAGACCTGAGATGAGATTCTGGGTGCAGCTGGGGTCACAGTTCATCCTCCAGCTTAAGTGCTACCCAGTGGAAATTTGGCAGATTAGCAGGCCCATTTTCCATAGAGAGCCTGGTGCATCTGCTCTGCCAGGCACAAGAGGTTGGTGGGGGCTCAGGGCGAACAAGGCATCTTCAAAGTCGCATTGAACCAGATGTGCAGGTCATTGCATTTCTAGCTGATCAACATCAGCCCAGCATGACTATCCAACATCTGTCCAGCTCTGTCTTGGCGTAACAGTGCTTCATTAGTTCAAAACCCAAGACATCCAGAAAGTTCAAACCACCAGGAAGAAGAAATTAGCTTGACTGTAGTGCATGATGTAGCAAACGTTCCTCAGACTGTCTCGCCCTTTTATCCAGATTGTAAAAAATTGCATTAATTTTAGCTCTACCATTATGCTACATTTATTGAGGATCCAGGACTTGTGGAACACTTTTTGCTCTGTTTATTCCAATTTTCTCATTAAAAATTGAAGCCAGGCTGCACACTAGAATTAAGTGTGTTGCTCTGAAAGGCCAAATCCTGCTCTCTTTTCTGGCAATGACAAAATTCCCATTAGTTTTATTGGCACAGCATTGAGCCCTAAAGCTAAATGTAGCTCCATGAGTGACAGAACCATTGCATTCAAAATGAAATGCTCCTCCTGATGCAGAGCTGAGTTTCTTCCTTTGCTGTCATTCATGAAAATCAACGATGATCTCTGCAGATGCCATCTACATAGGTCTGTGCCTTCCCTCCAAACTCTTCTGCGACTCGGGTTGCTTGGCCACCACCACGGAAATGCCAACAAGCTGACAGTGGCACATCCAAACCACAGGCAGTCAGGGCTACATGGGGAAGGAGGTGAGCACAAGGTCTTACGTCTGGGTGCGCAGGGAGAAGATACGTAAAGGACTCCTCTTACCAGCAGTCCTAGGACATGGAGGATCCTTCTTTCAAATTGCAAGACAGGAGGATTTACTGTGCATTTTCTGGTTATTTCATGGTATTTTTCTTATGAAATCAGCTTCACCTGCCCAGCCAAATCTTGAGGAAAGAAATGTGTGGTTTTCTTTCCAGCTGGACTGTTTGATCAGTTCAGGAAAAAAAAAAAGTCATCACTCTGTGACGACTCTTATGAGTCTGTCATGTACCTTGTAATTTAGTGTCTCTCAGAAGGACCCAGCTGATGAAATACAGAGGCTGCATAGAAGTGTCAGCTTGCACTTTTAAAGAAAAGTTTGGGAAAAAAACTTTAAAAGTACAAATAAACTTTCAGCTTAAAGGTGGAAAACTAAAAGCTATATAAAACAAATAAAAACAGACTACCTAAAAATGATCTCATGCTTTTTACAATAAAATCTCTTGACTCTGGAGCCACAGATGAGGTTTGTGAGGTTTGTAAATCATCGTTATGCAAATATAATATTCCTGGAATCTGCTTGTCAGCAGCATTGGCTCTTTGTTAAGCACTCATGTATTCATGTGCTTCCCCCCCAGCAAATATGCAGGCAGTATAACGTGTGAGAAAAGCAGTAACCAAAGGCTTGTGGTGGGTGCTGCATTTAGCTACAGCCGGACAGCTGACTAGACAGAAAGTCCTGAACAGCAAAGTCTGCTGCCTTTGAAGCCGACACCTCAGTACAGTTATTTGCATCCATTTCCTGCTGAGCTTTTTGATGGCCACAGCTCTTGGACCGAGCGAGCTGTCAGACCCCCTGCAGCACACACCACGATGCTGTGGTACTCATTCACAGGGTCTGCATGCAAAGCTATGCCTGAAGAAAACAAATCTCCTCCTCTTCCCTCACCCAGGGCATTGCTTGGGCTGCAGACTAACCTGCAGGCTAAGACTAGGTAGCCAAAACCTACCGCCAGCACCTCACCCCTGTTTGCAGGCTTGTTTACACCATGACTCTGTCCAAAGGACTGCTTGAAACCTACAGGTAAGGATTAGTCCCAGAGTAGGCTTTCAAATATCTATTTATTTCCCTTAAACCTCCTTCTAAAATGCTTTATTCCTAAATTATGAAGAGGCTTAATAACACCTTTCAGCTTCATTCACTGGTTTATATACCTGGAATTAAGAAAAACCACAAAAAATCTTGATTAATTGCCCAGCAGCGCTGTCTGACACAGTGTAGGCTTTACACTGGTGTCTGTTAAAGGGTTTCTGAGAAATTGAATTTTTACAGTGTAGTGTAAGGTTTACATGAAGTCAATGTCTAGTTTGTGAAAATAGAGAAAAAAGATCCCATGTTGCATTCCTCTCACTCATTTCTGAAAAAAATCACAGAGCAGCAATTTGGCTAAAGAGTGTGATGGTGCATTCGGCTAAAAGAGAACCTTTTTAAACTATGCAAAAACTTCAGCTTGGCAATATTTCACACATCCAAGGTCCAAATTTAACTTAATAGCCATATTTTGTTAACAAATAGCTCTTCTTCTGATATGAAAATAGCATTATATGAGTTTACATAGTGTTTTAAAACATCACAGCACAAGTGATTGCCACATGCGTGACTTCCACAGCTTTTTGTCACTGCCTGTCACCCCTGCATCTTGAGATACTCAGCATGCTCTGGATTGCTTTTCTAATGGTCTGCTTTCCATGCAGAAATCTGAACTTTTCATATTCAAAAGCCTTACTCCAGTCAACATGCATTCAGGGTGCTTGAGGAATGGGAAAGGAGTGGACAACGTACTGCCAGTTACCATTTAGTCAAACTGACCGATCCGTTTAAGAACAGGGGTGACTTTCAAGGACACCCAGCACAGTATTAATGTTGAGATTTTAAGACATTTTCTTTGACGAGAAAATGAGGATAAAACTAGCAAGACGTCAAAATACATGAATTGTGAATTACCATTTAATATTCCAGTGAAGCGACATATGAATAAAGACAAGGGCGCCTTGCTGCTAAAAATAACTCCTTGTTTTTAATGTTGATCTGCGGCTGTAATGAGAGTATTCAGCATTTTTCAAACCTATCAATTTTTAAATCTAGCAGGTTATGTCAACCTGAGAGGAGAAAAACTTGCCCTGACTTTTAGACAAAATGTATTTTTTTTTTCAACTTACCTCTGGTTTTGGAAACCAAATGTACCCCCCAAAGCAAAGGCAAACCAAAGGCAAGCTATCACCTTGCTATTATGCAAAGCATGAAACCACATTGCACTGAAGAGAGCCCCTGGGAGATAAAAAAGTACTTAGCGTCAGGACCGCTTCAAACAGTATAGGATCATCATCCTGCTGTATTGTACAAGTGGGCTTTCACATGTAAATCAGCTACAATTAAATTAATATTCATAAGCTTAGCTCTGATCCTTTCTCCTTTGCTTAATGAAGGACTAATTCCAATGAAGCCAAAGGAATTACAGGCATGTGGCTGAACCCAGAATTAGGCTCCCTACATGGTTTGGATGATTTTTAGGGTTGGGGGGGCTCTGCCCTCCCACAGCCCTCCCTCCACAGAAGCCCCTGACAACATTCAACAGGGGCTTAAAGTGAATTTACCAATGGGAGAACATGTGTTTATACTTGGACTCCATGGGAGAAAGAGCCTGTTCACTCAGGAGCGAAGAACATAGCAGAAGTCACATTTCTAACAGGACATGGCCATTTCCTAAGTTTTTGGGACAAGTTGGCATAGTGCCCAAATACATTTGTCACTGGTAAGTAACCTGTTTCAGAAGAAATTTAAAAAAAAAAGAAGGATGCTAGGCAGTGAAAGAGGAATAGAACTCAGATTAAGGGAAAAGTGAGAAGAAGGGAACTGTGATGCTTTGTTTGAATGAAAAGTAACTTTCTGTGTCTTCACTGCAAGAGAAAAAAAAAGGGGTTGTGACTGGGAGGCATTTCAAAGGACCCGTCACAGCACAAAATTCTAGTGGAGTCAGGACACGGGTCTCTGGTATAGCTGGCCAAGGCAAGCTTTGTCTCTTTATCTCACAAGTTACAGTGAGATAAAAATCGGAGTGCCTTGTTTCAGCAAAGGCTGCGTTGTTAACATGGCTATCTCGAAGTCAAAGAACTTCTGGGTTTTCCTTAAGAATAGCTGTGAGACCAAGTGCTTTTAAGCATTCAATCAGAATACCCAGCTACAGTATTTTTATAGGCTCAGGATTTACCAAGCACATACTTCAGAACATAAACTTGGCCTGCAGGGTAGGGATGAAGTGGAGGTTTTGTGGCAAGCTCGTATTTGTACAGCTCTTGCCCCATCCTCTCCAGTATGTAGCAACTGTTCACAGCCCTAAAAAAAAAGCAAGAAATTCACTGTCTTGCCAGTTATCTCTCATTTATTCTTTCCATTCTTTTTTCTTTACACTCCACCACTTTTCCAGCACCGGTGCTGTAGCTCTATAAATAAACAAGTGTCCACTGGGAATTATGGACCTGCAAGGGTGAAACTGGTCAGCAGACACCTATATCCAGGGAAATGAGTGAAGCTTTTATCCTGTAGTATATGCCCACAGCTATTCCTGTGCAAGACTCTTAGCTGTCCTAGGGAGTTTCAAATTCCACCAGACCCATAGGTTTAGACAACTGAACCCACTCTAGATCTACTTTGACTATAAAGGATATGTAAATGATTGACTACTCCACACCCGAGTCACATTTCTAGCACCGACATAAAAATAAAAAGCTACTGTTGAGAGTTTTTAAAAGAAACACAAATTTAGCTTAGTTTCAGTTCTTTTACCTCTGCTTATGATCAAATGAGGAACTTCAGAAAACTGAATTGCCATGGTGTGTTTTCTAGATGCAAGTTTACAGTAAATGGGGCTATAGCTTAGGTATTTGTTAGCTTAGGTGATGCCCTGACACACGTTACTCATTACTGAAGGTGGAACTGGCTGAAGTCTCCGTATCCCATTCTGGGTTCCATATAGCACTCTCTGGGCCAAGCAATTGAGTGTTAAATGCTCCTGCATCTAGTTTGTTATTGGATCTAGATTTGCCCCTCTCAAAGCAGGGTCTACCTTGGCAAAACCATTTTGGACCACTGTATTACACCCTGTTATACCACATTACATTATATTGACCCTACAGTCCGCTGGGACGCAGCATGACATGTGCCACTGCTTGGTGAAGAGCTAAGCCATGCGCTGCAGATTGTGAGGGATTTACGTGAGGAAGTCTGCAGCCACGGAAATGGTGGCTGTTGCTGAGCAGAAATGGAGGTACTATTTGTGCATATTTTTTGAGAAATGGAGGTATGAAGTGCTCAGCTTTCATTGCAGGAGGGCTAAGAAGGCAAACCTGGCAATAATGTTTGATAGGGGGTTTGGGGTAATGCAAGCTTCCTGCTGCTACTCAGCACACGATGCTGGGGCCAGCATCCAGCTTGCCCACCCAGCACCTGACATTGTCACACAAACAGTGTTAGAGAAGGTCCAGCGTGTCCCACATACACATAGTATATACGAGCCCTTGCTCAGACCTGGACCACCCCTCTTCTCCTCAAGTCCAGTGATGAATTCCAAGCATTGGAATGGGCTGCCCAGGGAAGTGGTTGAGTCCCCATCCCTGAAGGTATTTAAAAGATGTGTAGACATGTCTTATGAGGAGCAGCTGAGGAACTAGGGTTGTTTAGCCAGGAGAAAAGGAGGCTGAGGGGAGAGCTTATTGCCCTCTACAACTACCTGACAGGAGGGTGTAGGGAGGTGGAGGGGTCAGTCTCTTCTCCCAGGTAACAGGCGATAGGACAAGAAGAAATGGCCTCAAGTTGCACCAGGGGAGGTTTAGGTTGAACATTAGGAAAAAATGTCTTCACCAAAAAGACTGTCAAGCATTGCCACGGGCTGCCCAGGGAAGTGGTTGAGTCCCCATCCTTGGAGGTATTTACAAGACGTGTGGATGTGGTGCTTAGGGACATGGTTTAGTGGTGGGATGGCAGGGTTAGGTTAATGGTTGGACTTGGTGATCTTAAAGGTCTTTTCCAACCTAAACGATTCTATGATTCTATGTGTGGGTGCAAGGGGCAAGCGGGGGTTAAGCATGAGCTCTGGCTGGCAGGCAAGGGCAGAGGAGGTGCACTCAGTGGGTTAATACTTCACCCCTCATCTCTCCCTCGGAAATTTCATCCACTTAAACATCTGAGCAAAGTTTTGCCATACCATAATAAGCAGATGTCTTCAGTGTTTACTTCTTGCCACTGCCAAATGTTTTTAATACCATCTTTCTGTTTTAAGTGAGCTAAGGAGCTTATTTAGCCCTAATCAAATAACTGCAGATTTCCCAGACACAGAAAAGCTAAAATTCAGTGATTTCAGGCCATCTACAGAAACATCAACAAACTCTGAATTTCTTATTACTGAAATGATTGATTTTATCTGAATGTCACTCCCCTGCATGTTAATTTTGATCTGGTTGGGAAAGTGAGCAGTTATTGAGGCTATTAAGCAAACATTCCCTGAATCAAAACAATAGGCTAATTACTTCTAGAAGCATATGGCTTTTATTATGCGTGAATTAGTTACTAATTCACCCATCCTGCATTTTAATATTCAGCTAGCAAGCTCAGATTGGTTTTACAGAAACTTTTGTGTTTTCCCAAATTGAGACCTTTGCTACTTACTGAAGAGTTCTAAACAGTAAATAAATATTTCATGAGTTCTTGGAAAAAGCATCCTGTTTTACACTTGTTAAAGAAAACTGTTTATTGAGGCACAGAGTAAAATCGGGAACTGAATCACGTTCTCCTCAAACCCAGCCTGGAGCCTAGGGAAAAAAAAAAAGATGATGTTGCTTTAATACATGGTGTAATTTGGTGGTGTCAGAAGCTGAAGGGCTTCGAGAGGCTCAAGCCAGCTGACTCCAACCCTTCCCCCTGCGGAGAAGGGCACGCCATCAGCAGTGACTCAGAGGGCGCATGAGAAAGAAATGAGCCGTGTCTGTAGCCAGGAGGAAGAGTAGGAGGAAGGGGGCAGGAGGCTGAGTGAAATCCCATCTCTCTAGGCCTATGGGAGCAAGTTGGAGTCATGGGGCTGAGAAAATCCAAAGGAGAAGCTGGGTCTGGTGAAGCAGAAGAGCGGATGGATAGGAGTGACAGCCCTGGTTTGCTTTCAAAGGAAGATACTATCTTTGGTGTTAGAGAAAGGCAGCTGTGAATTTTCTTACCATTGTCACATAAAAGCATTATAAGAGTGGTAAAGGGCAGGAGATTAATAAATCCTGACTTTTTGTAGGGAGACAAGTTCCCCAAAACCTCCTGCTGCAGCTCCTTCACTGGAAAACAGTTATTTCCATAAAGAGCTCAGCAGCAATAGGAGAAAATGCAGCTCGTGTCTCCTGGTACCTCTGGTAATCCTACCAGGAACAAAATTCAGATGACAATGCCCAGGGTCGGAGGAGGGCCGGGTGACACAAGCCCCTCTCAGCACCGCACGTGCTGGTGGCTCGGCTGCCCCCGCTGCGCCGTGGGGCTGCAGCCCTCGGGCGTGGGGCTGGCGACAGCTCCTGTGCAGGGCATCCGTCCTTCCCCGTCATGGGGATGGGGGGCATGGTCTCACCCCAAAGCAGTCCTGCTCCATCTGCTCCATCTGCGACGCTGACCACCATGGACCACCCCTCCCCTCACCAGGGCCGCTGCCTCTCCAGAGCTGCACTTGCTGCTGCCGTGGGGCACCGGGGAACTGCCTTGGACATTCATTACAAGGAAAGAAGAATGAGAGCTAATGAACCAAAATACAGAACTTAGGATACAGCCAGCTAACAACTTGGGAAACCCAACAATAATGTTTTGTTCCTGTTAGGGGGCAGGAAAGATGATTTATTTCTTTATTTTTAATGTGCGTGCTTAGTACTCTGTGTTCTTCTCTTAGATGTGATTTAAATCTTAGCGGGTGTTTCGCTTTATTAAAGTGGTATTGAAATCTCCTCAGGCCACTTTCTAAAGTTTCTGGTTATGGATTTTTAGGGACTGTGAACATTATGTTCCTGTGTCATCTCCTCAGAACAGGATGTTTAATAAATCACTACTCCGACTTTTTGCCTTTCTATTTTTTCCTGAAGCCTAATGGAAGATTGTGGAAGTGCCCAGAAGATGGCAGGCGGTGGGGAGAAGCGAAGCGCTCCCTCGGCAAAGCAGGCAGAGGTGATTTGAGCATTGCTACCGCACCTCCATCCAAGGTGGCCTCCATGGGACACAGCATTCCCAGTGCCATTTCTGTGCCCGGCCACCACCAGCACTGCTGACTGCCACCAGCTGTGGTCCATGCGGAGGACAAACGTTACATGTCTTAATCATGTGCTTAAACTTGTAGATGGTTAAGGATTTGCTTTGTATCAGGACCTTTCCCTCGAGGGTACTGTGCCATGTGATGAGTCCTTCAGTGAAAGAGCCAGGTTAAGAAGGTCCTGCCCAAACCCCAGCCACAGCCCCCTGTCCACCCTGTCTGTCAGAGGCTACCCGCTTGGTCACACCAACCCAACATTCATGTGACCATGCTGTAAGTCAGACCTCTGAAACTATCTAGCTTTTCAGAAGGACTTTTTGGAGTGATGTCATCTCACAGATGTGGGCTGTGCAAAAGAAGGGCATCTCTTTCTTTTCTCAGCCACCCAAAAGCCAGGGATTTTGTGTATGCTAAAGCTCCAGGTCCTCCTCTCTAGTGAATGGAGAGAAACAGAACTTCTGAAGAGAGATCCAGCCCTGTGCTTTGGAATGAGTCAACCTCTGGAGATGCCAGCTTCTCTCCACCAACATATCCAGCATGATTGGTGTACACTGATAGCTGACCATGGCTGGGTGAGATAACCCAGGTGTTTCTGGAGAGGGAACAGAGGATGGAGCTGCACTCGGTAACAGACTGTGAGCCATTTGATCCGATGTTGGTATAACACCTCTTTCAGGTGTTGTCATGGGGATAATCTTGGTCAGCTTCGATGGCACAAATCTCAGCTGGAGCTCTACAGCCATAGAAGACACTGGTTGCAGCAGAGAGCGACCTGCAGCCTGTGACTGGGGAAAGTGGGTTCCTGGCACTAACGCGTTGTGCAGTGCAGGAGGTGGGTGTCTTACTGTGCTCTGCAGATGGTGCTGCCTCTGGGTCCCACTCCTTCAGATGAAGGTACCCAGGAACAGTAACGTCTTTTCAGTGACCTTGGCTGGATGCCAGGTGCCACCAAGCTGCTTTATCACTTTTTTCTTCAGCTGGACAGGCGGGGAGAAAATGAGATGGAAAAAAACCCCATGGGTGAAGATAAAGGCAGCTTAATAAAAGCAAAAGCAAAGGCCATGTGTGGAAGCAAAAGGAAAACAAATATTTTATTCTCTACTTCTCATCAGCAGGTGATGTCCAGCCACTTCCCAGGAAGCAGGGCTGCAGTACGCATAGCAGTTGCTCTGGAAGACCAACATCATAAATAACGGATGTCCTCCTCTTCCCCCTCCTTTCCCCTAGCTTCTATTGCTGAGCCAACGTCCCATGGTATGGAATATCCCTTTGGTTGGTTTGGGTCAGGTGTCTTGGCTATGTCCCCTCCCAAGATCTTTCCCACTCCCAGCCCACTGGTGGTGAGGGGGAATGTTGGAGACTCAGCCTTGATGCTGTACGAGCACTGCCCAGCAGTAGCCAGAGCACTGATGTGGTATCAACACCTTTCCAGCTAGCAATAGAAAGCACAGCGCTGTGAGGGCTGCTGTGGGGAAAGTTAACTCCATCTCAGCCAGGCCCAATACCAAACTATACCTCTTCAAATTTTGTATTTCAGGAAACATGCTACATATTTAATAGGAAATACCTGTACCCTATTGACATGAACATTTCAGTCTAGTAATCTAGATTGCAGTCTAGTATCCTAATGCATTGATAAAGTTGCAATGAAGAGTTTTGGCTTCTCACTGAAAATATTAGAGAAAATTATTTGTTCCCATAAAACATTGTTTCAATTAAACAGCATTTTTCATCGCAAGCAGATTCTTCAAGAATTTTCAGGCAGCTCTATGACAAAAAGGACATATGAATTACAGATGATGATGCTGGTCGGAATTTGTCTCCTACATAAACACATTTCCTGTACCATGCTGCATTTGCAGATAAATCCTTTTTCCCAATATAAAATAAGGGAGAAAAAAAATCAGATTAAGAGAGATGATTTTAATGTTAGAACTGTTAGAAAATAGATTGATGTGTTGTCAGAGTGAAAAAGAGACCCAGAGAGTGAAAGCTAGGGCTGAAAATGTCAGACTTAAAATAAATCTAGCCAGGCAAGTTGAATTTCAAATTGTTCCATACTGCTACAGTGACACTCTGAGCAATAATTAAGTTCTCTATTGTTTGCATTCAGTGACGAATCTTTTAATATCCTGCAATTTATCATTCTAAAACTGAATAGCAATGTAATTCTCTCCATTCTAAATAGAGCTGTAATTGTTAAAGAAATGGTAAAATGCATTAGTAATTCACTCCGAACTGCTGGCCTCGTTATTCTTGCGACATGGTTTGGTAATTTGTTGATGAGATATCGAGATTGCTTCATTAGGAGGCAAAATTTGAAGGATTACTGAACAGAGAGCAGAACAGAGACCCTCAGGCCTTCCGATTAGGAGGTTTGGGGTCTCCTTGCTCCACCTCACCTTGCTCCACAGGGTGTTTCAGGGTCCAGGTCTGCTCTTGGTTATGCTGCTGGAAGACTGTGTTTATTTTAGCATATGGACTGGTTGCACGCCACCAGCCACTCGTGCTTTCTGTTGTTTGGAGCTTGCTACCCAGACTGCCCGGGTGAGATCAGCAACTCCCCATCATGCTGAGGCAGCTGGAGAGATGGAGTCCCCTTCACCCATCTTTAGTCACCTAAAGATTGAACCCTCAGTCAAGGCTCCCCAGGGAGTCACGCGCTGAAGTTCATAGAATTATAGAATGGTTTAGGTTGGAAAAGGCCTTTAAGATCATCAAGTCCAACCGCTAACCTAACCCTGCCATCCCACTACTAAACCATGTCCCTGAGCACCTCGTCTGCCCGGCTTTTAAATACCTCCAGGGATGGGGACTCAACCACTTCCCTGGGCAGCCCATTCCAGTGCTTGACAACCCTTTTGGTGAAAAATTTTTTCCTAATGTCCAACCTAAACCTCCCCTGGCACAACTTGAGGCCATTTCTTCTTGTCCTACTGCTTGTTACCTGGGAGAAGAGACCAAACCCCACCGTGCTACATCCTCCTTTCAGGTAGTTGTAGAGGGCGACAGGTTATTCTGTTCTACTTAAATTTCTGTTCTACTTAAATTTCTGAAGCATCAGTGATTTCACAAACGCACTTCTGAAAACTGAGTAAAGAATGAACAAGATGTGTCATAAAATAGCAGATGCCAAGTTAAACAGTAACACTATCCACAAACCAAAGGACAAGATGAGTTGGGTTATTTTGATTTCTGATTTCAAGTTAATTTTTAAGTTTTAAATTTTAAATTTGCCCCAAAGCTTACAACGTTCTTGGGTCTTAGGACTCCAATGCAAAGCTACAGTGCTTCTTCAAAGAAGCAGATACTCGAGTTAAACAGTTGCTAACAATTTCTAGTTCAGTTGTTTTGGACCAGAAGAGAAGGTCATCATCTCCATGGCAAACCCTTCTTTCACTGTTAAATTTCATTCTCTTTTAATGCATACAGATGAGGCATGTCATTTTAAGCCTCCTTAGAGGAGCAGGTCTGCTTCATCCATCCCTTTACCAAGCTTCATCAGTTTCTGCTGCAGAGACCTCCCAGCAGTTTTTGTTCAGGGACCACTGTACAGTGTCCCTTACATCAGGAGGCACCTTTTAAGCTGTTCCTCTAGGATGTGGGTAGTCTAGATATGAAAACCTTTAAGCTGAGAACTAAATGCATCCTCTGCAGCATGGGCTGGTGAATGACCATGTGGTGATAAGTAATCCAGAACAAGGCAGGGGAAAAATGTGAGGATGTCAAAATCAGGAAGAGCTGCTGACTCTCAGATGCAGGCAATCCACTGATGCACGAGGCAGGGGCTCTCCCAAGTTCCCGCAGTTATTTCTTCCTCAGAAAGTGGATGCATGCAGGCAGTGGCCCACAGACCCATTTCACGCCCTGGGGAGCTCAGCTCTTCAGAGAGAGCCGAAAGCTGCAGGATGCCTGTCCTCAGGAGGGCCCCGGTGGGAGGCAGCTGCCTGAGCAGGCAGCGCACAGGAGGAAGGGGAGCCACTGTCCTGCCACCATACAGCACTTGTCCTCTTCTGGGCGTGACATGGTCTATAGGCAAACTTCCAATGAGCATCTCAAGACACATGGCCTTCAGAAAGCACCTGTGGGTGGAGAGATGGCAAAAGAGAAAAAATCATGGAGCAATGGGTGGTGCAGGCAGCTGCCAAGACCTGAGATATGTAAAACCATGGACTGTGGAGACTTGGTTAAGAAAAACCATAATCTTGTTTAGCACTGGGTTCAGTGAATTGGGGACAAACAAGGATCTTTGCTTTCCTCACTTGGGAAGGAGAACACAAAAGAACTGAACTTCTCCCAACAAAGCAGCAAAGAATTATTTGGCCTTGTTATCCTGTCACCTCCCTTTCATCACTCATCCAGTGTCAGTGTCACAGATCTGATAGGGAAAACCACCTTCTGGTGTTGGGGTAAGCCCAAGGCAGTGGTCCTCAGTGGACTGAGATCTCCTCTGAGCCAGGTGGGAAGAGCAGGGAACGAGAGGAAGCAGCTTCAAGCACCCCTGGCTCTCCTCCTTGGACCTGTTTTGGCTTGGGGAAAGAAGTGAGCAACGTGCAGGCAGGGAAACCAAGGGCAGCAGCTATCGAGGGTGGCTGCAGCACCAGGATGCAGTAAACCCAAGGAAAGGCAGTTAGCGCTAAAGAAACTCTTTGAGGATGCAGTTTCTCTTTCCTCTAAACTCCTTGATATCAAGACTTTTTGGACACAGTGCTTCCAAACTCAAGCTCCATTTTTTCTAAGCCATCTTACTCATTTCTACAATTATTTTTTTTTTCATGAGGGAATCTGGTATTATAAAAAAACCAAAGAAATGGTCCTAGGATTTTCGGTTCTTTTTCTTTGATTCCACACAAGTTACCGGAGACACTAATTAATCAGACCAGGGACTCTGATCATTATTATTCTTCTTTCTCATTATTCTCTCTTAAAATAGGAAGTGCACCCATATTTATTATGAATCTTCAGCTGCTCCTGACTAACTGCACAGTTTAAGGACACAAGCAGCACAGGCGGATAAGACGCAATTCCCTCCCCATGCATTCGCAGTACCACAGGTTTCTGAAGCTCAGCGGTATCAGAAAGCTAGCTATTCTACCAGTTTCAAAAGCTAATTTATTACCACCTCAGAAAGAGAAGCAGCATAGTTAAAAATGCACAGTAATTTGCTACCCTTACAATCAATCAACCACAGCCAGCACTGACAGGATAAAAACATGAGCCTGCCTGCGGCACCAGCTCCAGGACTGTTTGCTGCAATCTCATCAGCCCGGAGACAAGCGTGAACATTGCCAGCCGGCGTCCCCATGGGGTTTGCAAAGATCCAGCTAAGAGTATCTGGTAACTCAGAGGCAAGCAGAGAAGTGTTTTAACACTTTCTTAATAACCCTCCGAGATGCTCAGCTGAACTGCAGGTTGAAGTCCTGCAAAAAAGGGCAGCTGGGAGCTGTTAAGATGAGAAGAGATTGACTTCAGGGGGACCAAAGGAACCACTTTTGTCCTGAGTGTCTTACAGAAGGTGCTGGGGAGGGGAGGCAGGTTTTCTGCTGTTCTTGTTTATCCCTGGGGGGTGGGTCAGCATTGCCCAGCCACCACCATGGTGAATCCCTGCTCCCCAGGGTCAGAGAGACCACATTTCCCAGTGCTCCTTCATTCCAAGGGGACATCTAAAATAAGGGACCACCCTCCTCATTACTTCCTGCACGTGAAGAAACCGAGTTGTGTTAGTGCAAAAAGTCACTTGGTATCTAACGTAGGTCCCAAATGTTGTCAACCCTGTAGCTCAAACCGCAGAGACAGGTCGCCTAAGTGAGATGCCGTGAAGATACTTTTAACCTGGACACTGTCTGCCAACTGTCATATAGCACTTAGCTCTGTTTCACAGCTGTCTTCTTTTAACCTGCCTTCCCAACAAAGACATTGTAAAATCCCTTGCAAAATGGGATCTGCTTTCTTTGACTGCATCTATATCAATGAACTAAACAATGCTAAAGCCCCTTCTCTGCCCCTAAGGTCGACAGACATGGTTGCCACCCTAATTATTAAAAAAATGTTTTGTGACCCCCATCCTAGTTGCCTACTGGGAGAAGTCCCTGGCTCATGCTACTTTTCAGACCACGCCCAGGCATCCTTTGGGAGAATAGTTGGCCTAGGATTAAATCACATCACATTTTTTCAGTGTAAACCCATAAATGATTAAACTTCAGTGCCTGCGCCCACTTAATAGTCTAGAGGTAGTCTTCTGTACTTCAGAAAGTTAATAACCAGTGTAGACCTGTGAAATCTTCATGCTCAGTGGCAGTTTTGGTACAAAAGTACTAAGAACTATTCTGGTAAGGGATCATTTGATGTTACAGGAAGTTGCAATAAAATCAAAATATAGAATGTAAAACCTTCGTTTACACATCACGTTTCAGTGTGAGCCTCATCAAATCTGCAGCAGTTACCCTGATAGTCTTGGAGTCATAGAATCGTTTGGTCATCTTTCCGTATTATGAGCAGAAACAGAACATAGGGACTAAGACTCTTCACAAATGTTCAAAACCAGCTGCTGAGTTGCCCCTATGCAGGCTACGGACAATAATCTCATATGGCAGCATGGCTTTTCTCTCTCTCACCTCTCAGTCTTCCCAAAGGTAGGGAAAGAAGAAGAGGAAACTTTAAATATTATTGCACATTCTCAAGGAAATTTTAAAATATGGCAAATTTAGGGGAGGCATACTGTTGATATTTCTTGGTTCAGTATTTCACTGGATTTATAATAGTTATTGGTTAATGCATAATATTCTCTGCATAGGTACCAAAGCACCATGGTGATGGCTGTGACATAGGAGCCGAGATAAGGAAAATGAATTTGAAGCTGTGGCAGACTGAAAGGTCTGTTAATCTGCAGGAAAATTATATCCTTGCTAAAGTAAGTATCGTAACCATGACATCCTTGCTACAGGGATAACATTATCCATCCTTCCATGAACTTGTAGGATAGTTAAAAACCTTTGGGGCAGACATACTTCTCTGTTCACCTCCAGTATTTAAAATATTTGTGTATAATAACGGAATAGTTACAGGTGAATTCTCAACAGTGTCACAACTGCATTTCTCAGAACAGTCTCCCCAAAAGCACACATCCTCATTTACAAGTATCAGAGACATTTCTCTAAACTGTGGCAACTTGAATGCATCATCTCATTCATCTCTGTATTCCTGATGAATTAAGTCTAGACTATCAGTCAGGCGGTGGGGGAGAATCTGCCTCATGCAATTATCTGTATTTAAAAAGTGATTATAGACATTGGGACTAAACAGCAGGAAAAGGCTCTTACTCAGACTACGCAATAAAGGGCAATTACATTTGTGAGTCGAGTTTCTTGTCTCTAACTTCATGAGTCAGCTTTGCCATTACTATTACCAGACCGACCAATGGAAATTTTTTGAGAGTTCACTTCTCCATCACTTTATGCCAGATTAGAACCTCCCAAAAGATGTATGCTTGATTTGATTAGATGCCAAATGAGGTTCCAGGTTTTGCCCATGCATGTGGTATTAGAGCCAGCTGATTTTAACCACGGTTTATAAGGGGCTCGATTCTTAGCTCTGCTACATTAGTACTGTCTAATGATGGATGCAGTTTTGTTGGGAGTGTTTAGATTGGCCACATGATCATTGCTTTGGATCCAGTCAGGCTCAGTTTACAGGCTCTGTTTGTCCTTAGGAAAGCTACGCTTATTGTGCTGAGCAAGAGGGCTGAATATTCAAAACCGTTTCCCTGGGGTGTGAGTGAGGGGCTCTTTGGCAGGTATGAAAGTGGCAGCCTGGCAGGCAAAATCTGTGAAAGTTTTGAATCTGAATGTTCTCTGCTAGTCGGCAGGATCCTACATCAGGATTCGCAACACAGCCCTCTGATTTCCAGACATGCTTTCACATGCAGCCACAAATAGAAAATATTTTGCAAAGGAGAACAGCGATAGTGAAAAAAAAAATCCTACCACAATGTTCATGCTACTTTTATGAAGTAGAAGTGTTACCCTTCTGCTCTCATCCTTATTTTGCACCATGAAATGCTATGATTTCTGTGACGCTCTTCTGGACTTCTGTGATGATGTCCACAACTTATGTCCTCACCCAAGTCCCTCTGATTTAATGGGAGTGTTTCCACTAACTTCAATGGACCCATTACAGAGAGCAATGTAATAAGCAAAACTGAGACTTCAAAGTCTGTATTTAATTTAGTGTCTTAATAACGTTGCTTTGCTGTGGAAACTGAGGACAAAGATCCCAGTCTATATTTTATTTAAAATATTCCCTTAGCATTTCTGTGCCAAATCAAAATCAAACAGGCCAGTTTAATCAATGAAAAGCAGACTGATGAGAGTGGTTAAAACAAGGAACTTATATATTCATCTTTACAACTCAGAGAAACAGGGGAGTGTACAGTGTTAAGCATGCGGTGAATGCTTCGGCAGAATGATAAAGCAAAAGAGACAGCAAAACATGACACAAAACAAAGAAAATACCACATACAAACGTTTGGTGTTGCATTTTATTTAGACTGGACCAGATCTGAAAACACAGTTTTCTTGACATCAATTTTATTTGAACGTTTTTAGCACTTCCCATAACAGGTTTTTCTTTTTTTAATGTAGCTAAGTAACTATATTGCACGAATCCCTAGGAGAGCTGAAAAACAGCAATGTCTGGACTGAGTCATTAAAATCATTTTATTGTCTGTGCCTTGTAATGTCTTTCTGCTGGCCTGAAACCCCAGGTATCTCAGCAGCTCAATCACCGCAGCTTTAAACAACTTCTCCCGTAGGCTGCTGCAGGCACCTTGCCTGTCCAGCACGAAGCCACCACCAAAGGTATTTGCTCCTGCAGCACTACAAGAGCTCACTGCACATGAGCTTAACTAAGGGTGCTAAAACCTGCTAGGATGTAAAACAAAACACTTGCATGCTCAGAGTAAATCGCACCGTCTATGCTGATAACCAGGCAGGTTGTACAACGTGTGTGATCCTCAGCTAGACTGCTGTGGAGAACAGCACACCAAGCGCTGGCAGCTGTGTAACGCGCTGCGCAGCAGGAATTCATAGAATAGTTTGGGTTGGAAGGCACCTTTAGAGATCATCTAGTCCAACCCCCCTGCAATGAGCAGGAACACCTTCAGCCAGACCAGGTTGCTCACAGCCCCGTCCAACCTGACCTTGAATGTTTCCAGGGATGGGGCATCCACCACCTCCCTGGGCAACCTGGTCCAGTGTTTCACCACCCTCACTGTAAAAAATTTCTTCATCATATCTAGTCTGGATCTACCCTGCTTTAGTTTAAAACCATTACCCCTTGTACTTTCGCAACAGACGCTGCTAAAAAGTCTGTCCCCATCTTTCTTACAAGTCTTCTTGAAGTACTGAAAGGCCACAGTAAGGTCTCCCCTTCTCTTCTCCAATTTAAGTACAGAGAAGAAGGTTGGGCTGGTTCATCCCTTCTCCCATGTTCTTTCAAGGTGCAGAAGCTGTCCCTGGGGATCGCCATGGCCAGAATGCCATGTTGCCTCACAAGATGGGAAAGACACTTTTCTATGTGCCTTGGGAAAGAGATGTTTTTTATCCAAGTGACTAGAGTGTTCTTAAATCACTTGGGACACAACTAATGTTCTTACATGCATTTTGGAGACATCCCATTCATGGGACAATCTGATATAACTCTGCAATATGCTGTAAAACCCTTCACAGAAACCATCACTACCACCTCTCAAAGAAGTGTTTGCTGTCAGTCCCACCTCAGCCACCGCAGCTCCCACAGGGAGCTTGGCGTAACTCAAAGGGTGGCCAGGAGAAGGCCCAGCAGCCTACGAGTACTGCCAGAGGGATTTTACCCAGTACTTACACAGGGATGGAGGAGAAGCATTTCCACCGTTTCTCTGCTTGCACAGCTGTGAAGGGGTTGGTACACCTGGCCTATATTTTGGAGCAAGCATCTTGCCGTCACACACGCCTGGAACAGAAACCATTTGCTCAAATACAAAAACAATTCGGCCTTCTGTTTCTACATGTGTGTGAATAACAAAGGAGACTTATATACTGTATGATTTGCCTGTGTGGTGGTTTAACCCAGCTGGCAACTAAGCACCATGCAGCCGCTCGCTCACTCCCTCTCCCTCAGTGGGATGGGGGAGAGAATCGGGAAGGGAAAAAAAAAGGTTAGAGCCGAGGGCTGAGATAAAGACAGTTTAATAAGGGAAAATAATACTAATAGTAATAATGAGAATGGTAACAGAATATACAGAATATACAAAACGAATGATGCACAATGCAATTGCTCACCACCCGCCGACCGATGCCCAGCCCGTCCCAAGCAGCCATCACTCCCCGAGCAGGGATGCCTCTGCCCGAGCTGCAATCTCTCTCCCCGCGACCGACCAACTGACCAACTGACCGACTAAACCCCCGAGCATGACGTTCTATGGTATGGAATAACTCTTTGGTCAGTTTGGGTTAGCTGCCCTAGCTGTGCTCCCTCCCAGCTTGTTATGCACCTGGCCGAGCAGGAGAAGCTCAAAAAGTCCTTGAGTAGTCTGAGCACTACTTGGCAACAACTAAAAACGTCAGTGTGTTATCAACATTCTTCTAGTACCAAATCCAAAATACAGCACTATGCTAGCTTCTATGAAGAAAATTAACTCTATCCCAGCCGAAACCAGGACAGCCTGCTTCATATGTCATCCTACCACACACTGGCTCAAAGATGTGGTCAGAAATAAAAGCAGAAGAAACCGGACAGGTATAAGACATCACCAAATAAGTCACTCTGAGGCAGGGAACAGTAACCAAACCTTTGGTTAGAAAGATACTATTTTCAGCTGCCAGCTATAATTAAACAACTCATTTTCCTAAGGCAGCAGATCACAGGGTTCCTCGACTGGAAAAGGGCTGGTTTTTTTAATTAAGTTGCCAAGGAGCTGCTCTCACAGCCAAACCTGAAAGATCTTGAACTTATGGGGTGGGTCTGAGGAGGTTAGATATGTCTACGTTTCATGAGAAAAACTATATACTTTAACAAAGACTTAAACAGGCAGCCTTTTAAGACATTTCACCTCTTTCCTCTTCTTCCTGTGTATCTTTGTACAAATAAGCAGCACAGTTAATTTGAGTGGAGATGCTTTGATGTGCTCTGCCATGAGCCACTCTCTCCCAAAGGGCATTTGACCAGTGGTGAGGAGCTCACCAAGAGCGCAGGCGAAGGGCAGGACACCACGCTGGCCAGAGGGGTTTGGGAGGACAGAGAGATGGGATTGAAGTCAGGGAGGAGCACAAGTGGAGGTCCATCCATGGGAAGGGCCTCTCCACATCGTCTGTCCTGTTGGGACCAGCTCTCCTCCGCAGTATCTCCTGTCACTTGGGGCAGCCACCCTGCATCTCCCTGCCACCTCCTCTCTCCAAGGATCCAGAGCCCATGGACACACCTGGACAAGCGATAGCATAAAGCAGGGCCATACCCCACACCACTGCATTTGGGAAGGATACCACAGGCAAAGAGGGAGGGCAAAGGAAGAGACAAATGCTGCTGCACAAACCTAGTGTCACGGCTGTCGTCCGATGTAATGATATTTTCTCTCTTTCCCCCCACTTTTACCCTTCATTATTTACACTGATTTTATTGTGCAGATCTCTAATTGCACTGTTCTCTAAAGCGTTTGTCTAATAGTCAGTTGAGCTAAACAAAGCCGTGTTACGCAGAGCAGTACTGCTGCCTTGAGCAGAGCTCCACACCAAGTTCAGAAAAGATGGGCTCTCTTATGCCCCAGCAATTCTTCCTTTTCCAGTAATGTTTAAACTGTATAATTATGTGCCAGCTAACGAGTTACCTTATTTGACATTTGAGAAATGCCAGTGTTATGCTTCCTTGCGTGCTCCTGCAAGAATGGCAGCATTTCTGTGCAAGCAATATGCTGAAATGCAACGTGGGGCTGCTCCAGCTGAGGGGGGCTGTTGGGATCATCTCCAAATGCTGCTCAGAGCTCTCTGGCACAGCAAGGGGGCTGAGGGAAAAGGAGAAACATCTTTTAGAGTTGTTGTGCAGGCTCCGGTTGGTGCGTGTCAGAGAGGAGAGGCTTACCTACCTAGAGGCTAGGTTTGCACAAGGTATGGAGGACATAATCAAATGACACTGCGACATGTCTGTTTGGAATTACCAAAAATTCTTAGTTTTTTCTAAGAACAGCCAACATACTGCAGTTCCAGTAAGGACAGAAATGTCTCCCCTAATAATTTCCAAGAATCCCCTTGTTTTTCCAAGGAAGAAAACAACATTCCCTAAAAAATATGTTGCCTTCCAAACCTCAAAAAAACTTTTGCCCTTTAGTTATAATCCAGTCAGTCCCTCTGCTTCACTTGTGTCCTGGTTTCAGCTGGGACAGAGTTAATTTTCTTCCTAGTAGCTGGCATAGTGCTGTGGTTTGGATTTAGTACTAGAAGAATGTTGATAGCACACTGATGCTTTAGTTGTTTCTGGGCAGTGCTTAGACTGGCCAAGGACTTCTCAGCTCTCAGCTCTGCCAGGGGCACAAGAGGCTGGGAGGGGGCACAGCCAGGACAGCTGACCCCAACTGGCCAAAGGGCTATTCCAGACCAAATGATGTCAAGCTGGGGGAAGAAGAAGGAAGGGGGGGATGTTCGGAGTGATGGCGTTTGTCTTCCCAAGTAACCATTACTGCTTTCCTGGAGATGGCTGAACACCCACCTGCCCATGGGAAGCAGTGAATTAATTCCTTGCTTTGCTTTGCTTGTGTGCGTGGCTTTTGCTTTCCCTATTAAACTGTCTTTATCTCAACCCATGAGCTTTCTCACTTTTACCCTTCCGACTCTCTTCCCCATCCCATTGTGGGGGGAGTGAGTAAGCAGCTGCATGGTGCTGAGTTGCCAGCCGGGGTTAAACCACAAAAACTTGATATCCTTTTCCCTCCTAACTCCTGCCATGTGCCTTCCAGTCCCCACCATCTTATAGCTACTATTTTCCCGATAGCAATGGCAAGTCTATGGAAGTCACTGAAAGTGATGACAGCAGCCAATGCATCCAAAAATCTGGATGTGACAGGGGGACAGGAGGGCTTTTTGTGTTCAAGGTGGGGGCAGGATGGCTTTTTTGGGTTCTTCTTACTTGGGGTAGCTTGAGTCCTCCATTGGATCTGCCCATGGTCACCTTATAACTGGGAAAATTCAAAACTTGGACCTTGCAGGTGAGACATAATTACAAGGCTTCATGAGATTTTGCTTGTATTAGAAACTTAAAGCTCCAGAGAGAACAGTACTTGTATCTCTTTGTCTCCTTTTATGTCTTATCCCTGTATCTATAGTTTTCCTTCTATGGCAGCAACATTAATCGCCAGAAAAAAATACTGCAGAAATAAAAGGCATTTATTTTCCTGTAAATATTTTACACCCAGCTCTCCCCCCCTTGGCACTCTATCGGGAAGTGGGAAAACTTAAGTTATCTAATAACCCCTGTGTAGTCTGTGCATTCCTTTGAGGTTGTGTATTTCTAATACTTTCTAACACTAAATAAAACACCAAAGAAACTCAGCATATAAAGTGCATCCAGTCACCACCTGATTTTTAATGCTCCATTTCTGATGACTCTTTTCTGCTCCACGGATTTTTAAATATATGTTGATACTGTGTGTCTGGAAAAAGAGATGGCTCAGTAACAGCTAAAACCACTTAAGCAGCCATTTGCCTCCAGACACAGAAAGCTTGTGCAAAGCTTGCAGAGCATCATCCTGCACCTACCAACTGTAAAAAGCCAGGGAATTAAGTGGGATTCCCTGACCTAGAGTTTATTTAGAAAGGAGGAAAACCAGACATATTTAAATCCTTAAAAATGAGAGGACTGCCTGGGTCAGACATCCCTGTCATCCAGAAACTTGTTTCCAGACAGATGACGGGTGGACAGGTCTGAGGTGTCTATACATTTGATGTTGTCACAGAACCCATCAGGCAGATGTTTATGGACTTCCTGAGCCAGAGGCTACATCCAGACAACTATGTTTAATAGTTCCTGATGGATCTCTCCTCCACTAAGATGTATAACCCCTTTCTGAATCCACTTCCACTTGCTGTGCCCATGACGTCCTGCAGCAATGAGTTCCACAGCTCTGACTGCGCTGTAGGAAGACACCTCTGTGCCAACCATCCGACAAAGTCAAGGGAGTAACCACTATTTTTTGTAGCATACTTTTCACCTCCCTTCCCTTCATCTTTCTGTTCTCTACTTCTGCTATACCTTGTGAGATTAAAGGAACATTTTACTCCACTGGGTGACACCAGGTGCAGCCAGTGTTTGAGATATGGGGACACCACCGATTCCTACAGCATCTAAATGGTTATAGAATCATAGAATTGTTTAGGTTGGAAAAGACCTTTAAGATCATCAAGTCCAACAGTTAACCTAACACTGCCATCCCACCACTAAACCATGTCCCTAAGCACTGCATCTATCTGTCTTCTAAATACCTCCAGGGATGGGGACTCAACCACTTCCCTGGGCAGCTCATTCCAATGCTTGACAACCCTTTTGGTGAAAAAATTCCTAATGTCCAACCTAAACCTCCCCTGGTGCAACTTAAGGCCATTTCCTCTTGTCCTTGTCTTATCTCTGTTTTGTTCTCTTTTTTTTTTTCTTAGAAATTCCTAATGTTCCCTTCACCTTTGAACTTGAATATTAGCTCTTTCCTGAGTGCTAGGAGCTAAGTCATGGGCCACAGCTGTGTGTATTTAGATAGGGCCATTTCATCCCCTGTGCATTACTTGCAGTCACCAACACAGAATTTCACCTGCCCAGGGAGGCTCTGGCTGGCACCGCAGACGGTGCCCAGTTGCTGTAAGCGATCTCCGTACCTGCCACCTGGCAAGCAGAGGAGCCATCCTGCCCAGGGCATCACCCCAGCAGCCCTAGGAGCTGAGCATAACCCTGTGCTTTCAAAGAAGTGAGATAAACACAACAGCAATTGCATTTCTGAGCCACCCTGGAATGGATAATAGCCAGATGGATTTTGGTTTGCATGTTAGTTAAATTATTTTTAAAATTGATACTGGAAGATGTAATGCTAGACCTAGCAGAACCAGAAAGAAAAAAAAAGAAAATGTTTCTGTGAGCAAGTATAAATCCCAGGAACTACAGGCTCTGGCAGCTGTAATGGCACTAAATTTTTAAGATGGCTTTAAAAGGTACACGCTCTACATGTGGAAGTCAGGTTCTATTTAATTATTAAGGTCTCTGTGGAGTAATAAGAAAATGGAGAGATCAACCAGATATTTAACAGTGCGTAGGCACTGGCACATAAAACATACGCAATAAAATAAATTTAACCTCTGTGTGTACGTGTGCACACTTATATGCGTGCTCACATGCATTAGCAAGCCTATAAAAAGTATACGTTCACATCCTATAAACAAAGCATTTCACTTCATAGCTTTTGCTGGCAAGGTGCTTCCCTATTATTAGTGTTCGGCACGCAGGCACTTCTGAGCAAGGAAATTAATAGTGGACAGATCACGGATCATACCCAGGCACGTAAATAAGCCTTATACTTTCCATATATAAGGAAACATTTGTTACAGAAAAATGTACTTAGTGTGAGCCACAGGAATTTAAATTTAACTGTGTTTGTATCTTGATGACCGCTGGTAAATGTTTTTTTCTATATATTATGTAAAAGTATTAGGAATATTAATTAGATCTCAGAATAATGTTTGGTAATTGATCCATCTTACAGCTTTAGAAGGCAATTTGGTGCACGTAGTTAAGTATAAAAAGACTAAAACTATCATTTACTTAATACATAGGATTCCATTTGCAGAAGCGTTTATCTGTACTGCATGAGTTTGTGTTTTACTTTTTGAGGTTGACAGTGAAGGAGTAGGTTTAATTCTGGACAGCGGTGGAGGGCTGTAATGCATTTCTTTCTGCTTTTCCACAGTACTGTTCTATTCCTCTGAACTTAAGCATTCTAGAGTTTTTAATCTCATTATAATTCATTATATTACTGTAATTCTAAATAAAATTATACAAATATTTATATGGAAAAGTTCAAAATGAGAATAAGCAAAAAGGCTGCTTTTGTTCAGAACTTAATTTGGTTTCTTTCCAGCATAATAAATTGAAATTTTTCACTTTTCCTTAACTTTTCCTTTTTGTTTTGTTCCTTAGGTATTACTCATTTCAGACTTTTTCATCAAAAAAACTCTAGTTTCAGCACATTCTAGCTATTTTTATTAAATCTTTTAAACTACATGTTCCTTTGACTAGATCTAAATAACTTGCTGAACTAACTAAAATACCAGAGATCTAAGGAAATTCTTCCCCTGAATTTAATTACACAGACAGGCTTCCTCTGGAGGTCTTCAGAGACATCCTCCTCTCCACTAAGTACTTTCGGGAGTGACTTCACTCGACTTCTATATTTTAGGTGCAATTTAAAGGACCAGATTGTACAGGATACTCCAAGCACACAATAACAGAGTCTCAGTCTTAATGACTGGAAAGTAATCGGGCAGCAGTTAGTTTAGATAAAGAATATTCACCAATATTGCCTCCCATTTGTATGCAGAACTTGTGGCATCGGCTCAATAGCAATAAGTTCTTGCTAATTGCTTATGTCTCCTCCCTGCTGCTATGAGAAGAACAACACTGCGGTCTCTGAATTAATGGCTTTCAGCCGTATGTTAGACCATGGGCTTTACACCAGGGTATGGTTTAATTACCCTGTAGTATGAGAGTCAGTTTTCATATTTTAAGAGTGTGGATTGTGTGCATGCAAAGGTATGTAGATGCTCATCTGGACTTCCAAAAGCATCTAAGCACTTGAAATTGTCAGGAGTTTGTTCCTGGTACCCAACAGCTCCTGCACCACCTTCACAGCACCCATCTGCCCTGTTAGGCATTTAAATACTTGTTAAAAACTGGCCCCACAACAAGTACTTCTAGAGGTGAGAACCTGTTCTTATGATGAGCTGCCAGCCTGAACACTGGAAGTGATGGTGTAGCATTAACATAACTCCAAATGTCAGACAGAAATAGCCCACAACCGTTTGTGTTGAGCTGACCCTAAAATTTCTGACTACTGCCTAACCCAGACTCTTCCCCCTTACAGTGCACTGGGAGATAGTATTTACCAAGGATGTTTGGGTTTTTTTTTTTCCAGTGCATAGCAGTTTTGCCCTGGTGAGAGCACTGACAGCTCTCTCAGCAGAAAGGCATGAGCAAAGGATGAGGCTCTGACTCATATTTGCAGGTGGATTTAGCCAGGATGGCTGAAAGAGTCACTGCAGCCACTGCCCTGCTGCTCCCGAGGGAGAGGGAGCCAGAGCAGCACGACGGCACGCATGTCCCCCCTCGTGCGGCGCGGCGTGGCGCGGCGTGTCACCCCGTGCATTGGCATGGCGTGGACAGCGGGGCAGCTTGCACTAGTATGCCAGGCTGTGAATCGTGGCCTTTGGAGGTGGGCACTCACCCTGTTTGGCTTTTCCTTCTCTGGGGATGCCATCTGCTGCAAGAGGAGCGGTGCAAAGGGTGGGATCTGCTGCAGCTACCCCCATAGCTCTGTGAAGACAGGCAGTAAATGCAGCTGGAGCACAAGCAGGCAGGGATGCAAGAGCTACCAGACTTCAGAGATACAGCTGAGTTTTTTAAAAGCAGAATTCCTCAGAATAAGCAAAAAGTCCAGAATGGGAATGAGTGGCATGGACCAGTTCCCTCTCCTGCTGTCCACTGTGATGAAAAGCTGGTGAGAAAGAGCTGTCATCTGCACACTGAGTGGAGGCTGCATGAATAAATGAAATAATGCCAGAGACCAGCCTCTTGCCCTGAAGCCAGCTGGAATGACCTTGCCATGTTCCCAGTGTTAAACTGGATCAGGAGACATGCTAATAATTTAACCATATAGAAAACTGTTTTGCAGTGCTCAGACCTGTGCCATAGCATTTTTGGATTTATTAGCAGGAAGACGGTCCATACACAATCCTGGACTGATATTCCTCAACAGGCACTGGTTTGTGGGACATTTGCAGTTCCAATGCCCATTTTCCTCTTGGTTTGGGAACTGTCTCTGGTGTTTGCATAGCCATACCTTCCTGGATTTCCATGAACTTCTGCAAAAATTCAACCTCTAGGTGCTGACACCCTGTTGCTTGGCCTCTGGAAAAAAAAAACCAAAACAGCAAACTACAGCCCTCTCCACACAGCAGGGCCTATCATTATCTTGCTAATCAAAGCAAGCACTGTCAAAGAACCTGCTGAAAGGAGACATGTATATATGTCAAGCTTGCACCAATTAAAAAAACTGTTCATTGCCTAATTCATTAAACAGTAGGAAGTAGAAATGAAGCTTTAAATTTAGCAGAGATGCTACTGCTAATTATTAACCACAGTCTCTCATTAAGCAGTTGTCTGTCATTCTAATGAACAATATGAACAAAAGACGATAAAATATAAACTACTAATCAAATTGTAATCTAATGATATCCAGTCAAACAAATATGTGGTCATTTTCTCAAAAGATCAACCGGTGGCTTTATCTTGCTATTGCTAATTACCTGGGGCTTCACTGCTCGAAAATAACGTGGATAATTTCCATGTCCCATTCCTTACTGTCACAAATCAGGATGGAAGAATACTCGGCACTTGAGCAAGAAGCCCTGCCGCAGGATGTAACTCCGTTTGCTATCTTTGCACTCCTTTATGTGATAAGGGACAATTATCCTCACAGGACAAAATCCCTCCATGACTCAGGCTTGACTCTTCTCACGGCCGAAAGAGTTGCTTTGTGTAGATGTTACATGATTTACCGCTCTATGTGCTGGGTTCAAAAGAAAATTTGAGCAACTCTTAACCGCCATACTCATAAAATACAAAGGGCAGATCAATACCCAATTGCTCTGTCTAGGTAGTGAGCTAGTTGTTTCAAAATCACCTGTCACGGCTGTGTCGAGGCCAGTGGTTTCTCCCTGTGAATGATGAAATTGTTAAGGTAAATGCTGCCTTTGTGAACCTCAGGATAATAGCTGAAGGCAATGTTTGCAGTTGTCACCCTTCCCAAGAAAATGTGGATTGTAATGGCACTGCTTTTTCTGTAAGACTTGAATCAAGCTGAATCCAAACGGTCTTTTTTTTCTTTCTGTGGCTTTTTCAGTTTTTCTGCGTAGCCTTGCAAATCTGAAGCAGGTACTGGGGAAAAACTACACTTTGTGATCTCTCTGAAATCCGGCCATTGCCTTGGCTTAAGTGAAAAGATTCCTAGGAAAGGATATTCAAATTTGAGCTTGCATCTAAAAATACACTAATGACAAGTGTCTTCCTCTCAAACCCATTCCCCTGTCTTCTACCGTTAAGGAAATCAATTACAGAAGATCCCAGTGTGACAAACCATGCAAGAGTAAAAATGGGAGGATTTAACCGATGTAGTTGTACATGTTGGAAAGTTAGTTGGCTATGTGTCAACTGCTCGGCCATGCTCACTTCAAACTCAAGAGGCAATTGAGAGGGCAGTTCATTTTACCCAGGTAAGCAGCTACCTTACCCTGAGAGAAACTGCCTTCTGGAAAAGCCTGGTTGTGTCCAAAGAGCGTCTCAGTTTTGACTTAGCCACCTTTTAGACAGATAGTTAAGTGGAAATTAATGCCACCTTACATCCATCACTCATGACATGAAGACAGTATTACATATTGATATAATTTGCGTAAGAAATCACGGGTTTGGGTTTCAAGTCTGCACAATTTTCTAGACTCCCTCTTTGATCAGGACCTGAGCACTTGTTAGGAACGAACTTCACACGATTCTCCTTTACTTTTCAGCACCACTGAAATGCACCAACATGTGAATCTGGGTTTCACAATATTTGGGGTTTTTAACAGGTAGCTTTAAAAAAAAACCTATCCTGAACCACTTTGTTTTGCAGTTCTGAACACGCCACAATTCAACACTGCTTGGAGTTAATTAAGGGTTATCATTTTTCTTGGCTTCCAGAGGTTCATTTTAAGACAGATCCAAAAATGGCTAAAAGAGCACTTGAAGATGCTCTTTTCCAAAACAGATAGTTTATTAACCTTCCCCTTTCCTGTGCTCGCTAAAACCTGCATTGCTCTTTTTGCTAATTCCTCATCTCTTAACCTGTCATTTAAGTCTGTGCCCTTGGCCTTCAGATCCAAACCTTCACCTTTCTTTGGCTTGCAGATGGGTCAGAGGGCTGGTCCTTTAGTCCTTTATATCCCCCTCCCAGACTTGACTACAAGTAAGATTTTGAAAGCTGCTGTGAACTGTCAGCATTCTCCCTTATTACTGCCCCTCTCCTTTATTTTCAGTGAACTTCAAAGGTCTGCTATTAGTGCAACCCCTCGATTTGTATTAGATTTGGTGACTGTCTAATTAGCATCACCAATTTATTACAAAGCTATCCAAAAGGAAACACTCATCTTGCCAGGACAGTTAAAGGACTAAAAAAGAAAGAATTTGTCTTCAGTTACCTACTACAGAAAGATGAGCTGTGGATGCTGCATTCCCAAATTAGGATATTCCTACTCCTTTCCTCTAAGCTGTTAGCAGTACAAAAGGCTGTCCTAGTCTTCCCAGTCTGTTTTAATGATGTTTTAATGTTTTCCTGGAACACACTGCAAACAACACAACCCAGCACCCACCAGAACCTTTCCTGTAGCTTTCGTCCTCCGTGTCTGTCTGCCAAGCACTCGGATTCTCTCCCCTTGCTGTCTTCATCAGGCACAGTTTAACCTGCAACCAGTCTCGTTACTGCTGATCGCATCGCAGCCTGATGACGTTAGTTTGTGATTGACTTTACCATGCTGCCCACAGCCTTGGGAACTAGCTTCTTATTGTCTCCAATGTCCAATATTTAATGTGATATTTGATTGTGTATTCCATTTAGCCTGAAAAGGCTACCACAGTTTTTCAGCTCTAATAACTTTGACGGAATAACACTGTATTCAGGTTCTAGTCTGACCACATTTGCAAATAGCAGCATTCATGTATTAAATCTGGAAAAAACATTATTGAAAGATGTCAATGGTAAGAAGACCAGGCAGTTGGATTATAGAAACGAAACTGGGTATTAAAAAGTAGGACCTTTACCTTTTGAAGTGAGCAAGAGTGAGCAAGAGCGTCTTCATGGCTGTCAGTGCTTCTCCCTGTAGTAGGGACAAGATTCCAGCTCCCCTTATACTCACACCGTGGTCCTGTCTTTCTCCTTGGCTTTGGTGGCCCTACTTACAGTTTAACACTACAGCCACTGGGTCTCTGCTCATCCAGAGAGGATTTGTCTGGGCCAATGCAAGTGGTCCTCCATCCGAATCAGTCGCCTGTGCTGCCGTCATCAATGGAGAGGCATGTAGAGACTTTAGGCTGTGATTCATCCGATTTATTTTAGATGTCTACATTAAGATTACATGAATCACATCTTAAAACTGCCTGTTTCTCACCACAGAGCTGAGAGTGACAATGATTTAAATGTATACTGTAGGCATCTATACTTGATCAAACAAAACCCCTGCAGAGGTAACACCTATACTAATGCCACAAGCAGTATCGGGGCCTTTTTTCTGGGCCTGAAGCCAGATGGCAGGAGCAGGCCAGATAAATGCTCTCTCAGCCTCCAAGAAAGGGTGGTGATGTGCAACCCTCTCACTGGAAAAAGCCCCTAGACTGGGATCGCTCCTCGGTTCTTCACACGAGCGGTTTGGGGGAGTGCTAGCTGAATGAGACTAAAACCATGCCAAGGACTTTTCTAGCAAGTTAACCATGTGGGCAATCAACTTCCCAGTCCTTGGTCCACGTCCTGGCACTCTTTACTTCATGTATGTACCCAGAGTATCAGCTATTCTTTAACAGAATCCTGATATTGTGTTTCTCGACTTATGATCAGGAAATTTTGGTAAATATATTACTTCTCTCTTTGCTCTGGACATCTGGGACTTTCCAGAATCAACACCTTCTCACAGACTGTATTGCTTTGTCGAACTGATCTACTTTCAGACAAATCACAGTTTAGCATCGTATGCCATTACTCAGTAACTTAAAGGACCGCACACATCTCTCTCCATACATTATTAAATGTTTATTTATGCCTGGAGGGAATGAGGTGTGCACACACAGACAGAAGCAAAAGGCATTATTCTGTGATGCCCTTTCCATGCCAGACCAAATGATTGACAGAGCTCCCATCCACAGCAGGTACCACCAGGACTGGAACCAGAGGCTCCCTGCCTGCACTAACCTGCTGCCTGGAGCAGGACAAGAAACCAGGCGTGTTGCTCTGACCACATCACACCAGCCAGTCCTTGGCCCTGGACGGTGTCATTGCTGAGGATGAAGGAGCTGGTAACAATGTCATAGCAGATGTTTCACTGAAATCTGTAATTAAAGCAGAGCTAAAATCCCTTTAGTTCATATTTTTCTGATTAAATTTTGTCTCCATAACTCTTGCAGTAACTCTTCAGGGGACTATTAAATTGTCTGTATCATATTTTTAGAAAAATATTCCCCCAACTATTGCTAGGGAACAATTTCAATTTCTCCATCCTGGATTTTAGTCTCAGCTTTAAGGATTTCTTCTCATCATCGGCAGCCCAGCCTACATGCATTTTTAGACCACTTCTTCAATTAGAGATCAGCTTAAAACTCCCCCACAAGAATGTGACCTCTGTATGTTTACCTGACATGAATCCTAGACAAATTTTTCTCTGCCGGGAACTGCTCAGATTGGGGAACCATTCCTTTTCTGACAGAGCAGAGCAGCAAGTTCACCCTCCATCCACAAGAAGGTCTCCTGTGCCCCCCTCCTGCTTGGCCTCAGGGGATTTAGGAGGGAAGAGTCAGGATTTATCCTCTGCCTCACTAGAAACAACTCGTTCTTTGTTTCTGTGGCTTATTCCAGGTGCAGCCTGAGCCTGTGCCAGCATACGAGACTTGCACTGACCTGTCTCGGGAGGTATGAACAAGGAACGGGAAATAGGACTGGGGCAGGGGGATGGCGAGGGTGGCTGCAGTCAAGCCACCATGCTGACTCCCATGGCCAGCTCCCTTCGCCTGACCATCCTGGCTGGAGAGCTCTCTCTTCCCTGGCTCCTCACAGCATGAGCAGGATGAAATGGTTTTGAATGACAGCTCTTTATTTCCTTTAGAAATCTGCATTAATGAGATATGCAGATTAGCAAACCAAAGTTAATTATTTTTTGACACAAACTAGGGGAGATGAATCACTGATGATTAAAGCAAGTTTAAGGTTTCTCTTTGCACGGCTTACGTAAAACAAAGGGGAAAGCGGCCGCCTCGCACAACTCTGGTGGTGCCTGTAACACCCCAGAGGAATCAGGGGTAGATGTTTCCATGAACACATCTCACAGCCACTAAAATCATTTGAGTTCTCTGCAACAGAAGCTTTCCAAAACAACAGAGGAGATAGATTGCCATATGTGGGCAAAGTATCTGGAGGACATCATATTGGCCAGAATGGGCAGGAATCCACTTGCTCAGGCTTCACCTAACTGAAGATTAGATATTGCGTTCACCTATATCTTAGTATAGTCCCTGGATAGAAATATGCACCTCACCTGACCTATCTACATGTCTCTCTTGGTATGAAATTAGCAGCTATCTCTCTTTCTTAACTGCAAAGGCAGCCCAAGATCCTTTCCTCATCTATGTAACCCTTAGACATAGAAGTCAGCCAGATGACTCCGATGTTAGATTCTTATTTTTCTGCATTTGTCCTCTGGCCTTTTCTAATCAGAAAGAAACTCACTCAAACAAATGGCTTAAAAAAATTGATGAAGTGTTTTTAGTAAAAAAGTTACTGGATTTTGCAGAAGGAAAAGAGTCATATGGAAATCTTACTTTGCATCTTGTCTCCTGGCTCTAGAAGTCATGTAGGAACTGTGCCTACCATAAAAAAACAAGCTATGCTGAAACCTGTACGAGTATATTTGTACTAATAAGCTAAGCTAGAGGCATAGGACACTTGATTTTCTGGCGTGGCTACATCATTAGAATAATACATGTTACAATTTTGTCCCAGGCCCACTAGCACTTTCCTACAAAATCCTTGGGCACAGTTTTGGAGTTCATGCAAGCCAGGGATCAATACAGATAGAGAAAACATTTTTCGGAAGCTAAAGAGCTCCATAGTGTGGTAATGGCCAGACCAGGCCGATGGGCCTCAAGGCTAAAAAGGGATCCAGGTTTTGCTTAGTTTACCAGTAGTGGTACAAATGCAATATATCAACAACACAAAGCAATGAAGTAAAGAGACTCATATTCTCCCCTCATCAGTTCTGCTGTAATTACATTGAACCTGATGAATTTGGCGGTAAAAAGAGGAAAATTTGCTTTATATGTTTTAAGTCTAAAAATATAACATAAACCTAACCATAAATTATTCCACTTTGTGAAATCTAGGGTCTGTATTTTGCATTCATTGTTGGTGTTACTGTTTTCATATACAGCAGTGTAAGGAAAGCACCTGGGGTTTTGGAGGGGCTTATCAGAAATATTCTGAGCAGATTATTGCAAGAGCAAAGAGCCAGGGTGTGACACCAGAGCTGTGCAGGCTCAGAGGTTCAAAAACAGGTTCTAACAATAGTGATACTTGCCCAAATTATACCCAGCCTCATAATGTACAATAATATACACATAATATACGCCCTCACCCGGAGTACTTGTATATCGACCTTTCCCTAACCACATTGCCATGTGTGGCCAGCTGGTATGATCGTACCGTTTATTTCTTACGAGGCACCTCCAGATGCTAAGGACATCAATTCAAAATGTAGATGATAAAAGGCAGACATTTAAGTCCATCATCTGTCTCCTGTATTGCTGTCCTCTCAGTGAGATTTCAGAAGCTTTAGCTACACAAAAGCAGGCCTCTCCTTTATGTACTGAAGCTTTGGCACCTGAGCCACCCCAACCTGAGCACAGTAGGTCTGGTGAACCATCTCAAATCAGATTTTTCTCCTCCTCCCTGTTGAAGGGCAGCATATTGGTGGCTGCTCACCTGAGAGCCCAATGTTGTAGCTGCAAAGCTCTGTGAAGCCCGAAGTTGAATACACGCCAATAAACACAAAATCAGCATTTTGTGAACAATGGTGGCACTCGGGTCTCAAGTAGTGAAACGTCCTGCAAGTTGCCTTCAAGACCGCGCTTCAGTCAGTATTGGGAAAAATCAGTAAGTACGTAAATATTGTCTTTACATCTCTTTACCCATGTAACTCACATAAGCAATGAAGAATGCTGTGTCCTAAAACTTCACTTTTCACATGGGAATACAGATGAATTTTGGTAACTACATGTACATGAACTTTCCTAAATGGGTAGTATTCCCTTTGAATAAAGCAAAGATGTTCTGAAGCAGTTACTGACAAGTAACACTCCTCAGTTTCATGAGGCCTCCTTTTGAATCTCTTAGCATCCATACAGGACCCTGCTCATTAAACAAACGTCTTTCAACATTCAAGAAACCACTTGTTTCAACTTTTAGCAATGTTGCAAGGACATGTTCTTGCATTGCCCTTCATTACCACATTGTCAGCCTCCTAAATTAACATTCAAGATTTTATTTCCCTGTCATAGACTGAGCTGACAGAAGAACTCATGGTTTTTAATTTGAAACATCGCCCTGTTCTCTACAACTAAGTTTATTTCTCTAAGTTGGGTCAGAAGGAAAACTTCTTACTCTGCTACATCCATTTCCTTTATACCTGGTGACTCTGCACTAACATTTGCCCGATTTAAATGGAGAGTCCCTATATGACACTGGTGATGTTAAGATTTGTAACAGAAACTTTAGGATGGGTCCTAGTGGAGAAAGAAGGATGTGGATGAACCAGAATGAATGGAAGAAGTGGAGGTGTAAGAATGGCATGTGTTGATGGCACCTAGATTAGCGTGTCATCAAGATCATAGCATATCTACCAACTGCTTCTGCATGCTTCACACCCAGGTTGGGGAAAAAAGGAGAGTCTAAAACAAAGGACAGTGTACATCAAAACTAAAACAAAGACTCAAGACATTACAAGATGATGGTCAGAAGATGAGGAACAGGAAATTCCATTAAATATAAGGGAAAAAAAAAAGTAACTGAAGTAGTCGTCAAAAATTCTAATTGTGGAGTCTCCACTCTTGGAAATATTCAAAACCCAACTTGACAAGGTCTTAAGCAACCTGTTTTGGTTAACCCTGCTTTCAGCAGGGGTATTGGACTAGACAATCTTCAGACCTTAACATGGCTGGATCCTTAAAATCCCCTCATAAGGAGACAAAGGACCATGAGTAAATTCTCATGAGTGAGATGCAATGGGATGGTGAGGCAAAAGATCAGAAACACCACCAGTTTCTATGGGTGCAGAAAAGCTTATCCAAAACTATCAAATGGTCATCAATCTAAGGAGAACCCAGGAGACATGATGCGTACTCACTAATCAGAGTCCTTTGTACATTTTTTTCATAGAATCATAGAAGAATCATAGAAGGTTTCACCACAAGGAATCTGGACCAGACCACCTTGTCCATCTGATCCACCAGATCACCTTCTAGATGCCTAAATGTTGGGCAGACTACTTGGACACACGTCTTGGTGCTTGAGATCATGCATGTTAGGAGGATGGGAGAAACTGGCTTTTTTGTAAATAAAATAACCTTCCTCTACATACAACATCTGGCTTTGAGCTTTATAATACTGTTTCTACAATGGTGCAGCATTATTTCCCACGATGACGTGATGCCATTTGAGGCAATGTGAGCTTTTCCTTCTACAGAAGCACTGTAAAATTCACACAAAATGTAATGTGTCATTTCCTCAGCTGGGGTAAAATAATACTGATCTAACTCTTGACCTTTGTTCATTTTTAAACTTCAGTTGTCTGTTTGTCTGAAAGATATGGACTAGTTCAGGCAGGAATTAATCTGGGGAAGCACAAGGACCTTTGTTTTGACCCAGGTCAGCCTAGACTAGCAGAATAAACCCTTCTTGCCCTAACATTGATGGCTACATCAACTTATGAGTACACAGTTAAAAAATATGACTCAGTGTGTCTAATTTTGCACAGATGAGTTTATTGGTTTTTGTGGCAAGGTCTTGGTAGTGGGGGGGCTACAGGGGTGGCTTCTGTGAGAAGCTGCTAGAAGTTTTCCCTGTGTCTGCCACTGGCCAAGGCCAAGCCAATCAGCAACAGTGGAAGAGCCTCTGTGATAACATATTTAAGGAAAAAAAAAAAAAAA